>VXBT01010238.1:0-68793 GCA_013400235.1 Oriolus oriolus | reverse complement strand
CTGCCCCTCAGGCGCCGGGGCGGGGAGGACGCGCCCCGAAATGGCGGCGGCAGCACCGCCCCCCCCGCCGGCGGAAGCGGCGTGACGGCAGCGCCGGCCCCGGCAAGATGGCGGCGCCCAGCCTGCTGCGCGGGGGGTTGCGGCGGATCTTCTCCGGGCTCCTGGGGAGCGGCTGGGCCGCGCCGCCGGCCCGAGGCCTTCGCGAGGGTGAGTCCGGAGGGGGCTCCGCACGGCCCCGCGCCCCGTTGCCTCGCCGCTGTCTCGGAGAGATGGTTGCGGTCACTGTAATTCGCCCTCTCCTCCCGCCCTCCCAAATGCTACTTCTTTCAGGCTGCACGAGTCTCATTTTGGCTTCCCGTCTCTTTTTTCTTTTGCAGTCGTGGAGGTGACTGAAGGCAACACGACCACAGTAAGTCCCTGCACCCCTTTTCCTTGGTAGCTGCCTTTGACATTGCTTCTCCTTCCTTTAGTCGTGTGTGTCCGTGCCCTACCCCACAACAAGTAAAGGAAAAATAGAGACATTCTTCTACTTGAAAGACCTCTGAGGGTGTGAAGGCAAAGCCAAGGCAGGAGTTTGTTGCGAGTGCAGGTACGCAGTAGCGGGTTTGGCTGCTGAAGGACAGGGTGATCACCCTGTGCCTCCAGACAGAGCCACTCATGAGCACCAAACCCCTCGCCGCACCCCGGGTAAAGTCGGAATCGCTGCCCAGAGGCATTCAGGATCCAAAACACTAGAGGCTTTTCTTCAGACGGGTTCGTTTCCTAAACAGGTGACATTTGGCTTCGTCTTGAGTGTGGACAAGCACGAGGGAGGTTTGCCAGTGGCTCTGTCACTTCATCCTGCAGTGGCAGTGCGATGTGGCATTGCAGGACGTGTCTGTACCGGCTGCATACCACACACATCGCTTGCCTTTGATCTGTGTTGTGTTTGTTAACCACAGTGTGTGCCATACTGACTTCAGGTGATACAAAGCTTGCATCTTATAAGACACGTGTTAAAAAAAAGAAAATAATTAAGTGGAAGGGGTGTTTTCAAAGGAAGATCTTAAATACTAAAGGAAAACAGCTCCTGAAAATAAAACAGAACTTCTGAAGTAACTGATAAAGAAGAGCATCTTCTCAGCTACAGTTTAAGACAGGATGGAAAAGATTAAAGCAGTAGAATTAGAATTTTTGCCTAGTTAGCACCATCTAATCTGTTGTACTTTTATCAAGAGAATTGTCATTGTTTAGAAGAAGCACTGAAATTGCTGAAGGGGAAAGGAGATTGCATTATTCTGCTCACATTGCACATGGCAATAGCAATATATGCTTTGGCTGGAGAACAGTAACACAGATATTTTGAAATATATAAATAAGCTGAGGAGAGTGGAGGAGGAATTTGGGAGTAGATAGAAGACAGTGCACCTAAATGTTAATCTATATATACATAAATAATAAAAAGGGGATGGACTTTTTTTTCGCTCGCTAATGAAGTAGAAAAAACCTTCTTGATCATACCTTTGAAAGTCTTAAGTATTTTTGTCAGAAACATATTTTGTTGAAAGTTTTGTTGTATTTGTGTTAGTGGACATTGTTGTGTCTGAAACCTGCGTAGAGCAGATTACTTACTCTATTTGATATTATATATCTGAAATATATGGCAGTTACCAAGATGTCATAAGACTATCAACAAAAAATAAGTTTAATGTGTGACGGTAGGTATGATGGAAAGTACCTATTTCTTGCCTTCAAGAGCCAAACTACTAATCTTTGCCCAGAAACCTGAACAGAAGAGCTAGCAAGCGTGACCTGAAGTTGTTTTAACCAAAATGAGAGGGCAG
Source organism: Oriolus oriolus (assembly GCA_013400235.1). Taxonomy (NCBI): domain Eukaryota; kingdom Metazoa; phylum Chordata; class Aves; order Passeriformes; family Corvidae; genus Oriolus; species Oriolus oriolus. The sequence continues at coordinate 66,970 of VXBT01010238.1, read as the reverse complement.
TGAGCGCACCAGCAAAACACGCTCAATGGATTGCTGTATTTTGCACTCAGTCGGTTTCAAAGGGGATGTAAATTATAATCTCAAAAGTCCAAAACATTAACTAAGGCTTGAAGTGAAAAAAAGTAAGCATTACATTTAGCAGAGCCCTTTATGAAAATAACTCTTCCTGGAGATCTGGATATATTTGCTGTGTAATATCCTAGTATCAGTCTGGAATCCGTCAGTGCCCCTAGATGAGGAAAATGTTGTCAAAAATGGTGTAAACTGACAAACCAAAGGGTTGATATGTTTCTAAGTGTATCCACTGGTTGCTCCGTTTATCCTGCCAGTTCTACATCAGTCTTCCCTGAATCCATCTTTGCTCATCTTTCTGTGTCCTCATTTTTAATCAGTATTAAAGGAAGCGTTTGATGTGAACCAGATGAATAAATCCTAGAGAAATACAGGTTTCATCAGCATACTGAGAATGTACAGCCCCTACACTCCCTCGTAGTTGTTTAAGAGAAACATAGCAACTGAGTGGATTAACAGTATAGAAGCCCTCAGCAGTTGGAGAATAATTGCCAAAACCTGCACACTAAAATTTATCTGAAGAAAAATTGATACTGATGTAGCATTCTGAATCGTTATTCATTTCCAAGATGGAATTACAATAACAGTGCAGTCTGAAGCCAGACTGGCAAGAATCTAGACTAGATTCACCAACTTCCTTGAAAATAACTTCACTGATATAACAGAAAGTTAGATACTGGCCTACATCTTATATTCATAGTTAAGTATTTGTTTTTGTAAAGCTGGCTGTTGTACTTGTGGGGGGAGGAATCTTACTTAAAAATTGACAATTCTGTCTATTGAGGTACTGAGATGCTTAAACTACAAGTAAGAAGTTTCCATTTTATCATCAGAAAGGCAGAAATCTGGAGTATGAAATAGTTCTGCAAGTTCAGCTGGATGCCAGCTTCCCGTGCACACTTACAGAAAAGGTCATGCTTTTATCTTCCCAGGTTTTCAGGCACAGAACCTGATGGTTTCTTAAAAGTAACCTTGCATTCCACACAGGGTTTCTTTTCAAACTCTCTGGTGCTTGCGCTCTTTGAGGCTAACAGTTGGTGTTCAGAATCTGGTTGTAATCCTAATCTGACCAGAGGAAACTCCAAAATACCTTGGAGAAAAAAATGGCTTTGGTTTATTGTCTCTTCTCTTCATTTGGGTGCAATTTGAGATCGCTCTTGCTTCTATTAGTAAGTCCTCAAAAAAAACCCCCAAAAAACCAGACAAGTGCACATGTAGATGGACTTTGTATTTCTAACACATCTATGTTTAGGAAACAAATTTGTCAAGTTCTTCCTTTACACACCTCCTACATCTCTCTGCATGTTTCTTGTGAGAAAACTCAAGTATTACATGCCACCACTTTATAGTCATGTAGAAAAGATCATTTTATAATCTCATAAAAGAATTGTGTGGAGAATTAAACTGGATAAAATATTGGTATTATAAAAGAAATCTACAAGCCCCACAGACATTTCCAAATGATCCTATTTTAAATTTTGCTCAGAGTTTTCCCTGCTGGTGATTTATAATACAGCAAGCCCCTGCATGTTTTCAACTGTAACATGCATCTGCTATTCTGTGACATTCTCATATCCCAGAAAAAAGTTATTTTAAAGCTTTTGGCTAAAGGGCCTTTCCAGTTTCAAGGCATGGTGGTTCAAAAGAGTACTGCAATAAACGGAATTCAGGCGAATATGAGAACTTCACACTGACTGTCAACTAGCTTACATTTAGTAAAACATACACAAGAATTTGACAGAGGGTTTTCTATGCCCCTTGAATTTGTCCTTCTCCCCACAGTCTGTGGCACAGACATACCAAAGGGCTTTTTATAGCTATATAAAAGTGAGTTGAATGATGCAGATACTGTTTCACTTACATCTGCACAGAACTGGTCAGCATGTTGTGGAAAGTATTGATGAAAAGTATTCCTCAAGTCACAGGTGCAGGTAGAGCTGTAAGCCATGCCTGATCATTACATCCTTTGAATTGTTTCCTAGATTGAAGGGAGAATTATAGAGGATGCTGAAGCACCACCTCCTCCAAACCCCTCTGGCCAGTGTCCCATCTGTCGCTGGAACCTGAAGCATAAGTACGATTATGTGGTAAGTTTAATGAAGGAGTTCCACCATCCTTATCGCTAGACAAGTATTGCTCTCAGATCTACGGACCCCACAACCTGCTCCTCTCGTCTTTTGCTGGGTGTAGTAAAGATGCTTAACTCCAGCTCTGCTTCTCTTGGGTGCAGCAAGAGCCTCCTACACAGTAATTGTTTGCCTTGGCTGATGGTGTTCCTGGGAAAAAAGATGAGCTTGTGTCAAATAGGAGATTTGGAATTACTCCCATGGCCATCTGATCTGAAAAGGCCATATATCTCTTCTGTGCCCAGCTGCCTTTCACCATTGCACTTCCCGAAGAATCAAACTGGAATGCAGCATTTAGTCAGTGGATACAGGCCTAGCTCCAGAGAGGCCAGAAGATTTGACTAGGTCAATTATATGACTTAGAGCGCTATGATTTCTCACTGGTCATTGTCAGCTAAGTTAATAACTGTTTCATATAGCTTTTAAAACTCTTGATGAGTATGAAGGGGAGTGTACATTTTTACTTTCCTTGCAACAGAAAAAACAGGTTTTATTCAAGTGCTTTGTGGGAAATGCTAATGAGAAGTTTATTAACTAATGAGGGGATAACTAACACTAAACCTAGAACATGGGAAGGAAATCCTGTAGTGCTTTAAAACAAAAGCACAACAGTCACAAACACTTTAGAATGAGAAGCATGATATAGCAGATGCAGAATGTAAATTTACAAGAGGTCATTCAAACACAGAGCTTACAAAAGGACTAAGTTCCCCCCTTGCAATCTCAAAACCCAGCACTGGAATTGGAAAAGAAGAAAACTGGAGAGGAACATGCTGTTACTAAGATAAGGCAACAGAAAACTCAGAATAAGCTAATGTCAATAGGATTAGAGAGGGAGATACACACACATTGGAGAAAAAGAAATGTTTGTGAGAAAGTCCATTAATGAGAGGAGAAGGGGACTGAAAGCCACACTGATTGCAAAATGACTGAGCTGCTTATGTGTAGTCCTAGTGCACACACACAAAGGAAAAATGATGTTTTAATATCTGTGTAGTGATGGCAATCTTGCAAACAACAAGAAAAACAACAAGAAAAAGCAGATACAGAAATAACTTAAGCATTGAATTAAGTACAGACCAGCAGGCCTGGATTGCATGTTTGCCTCAAGGTCTTGAAGGAATTAGCTAACAAATATATTATTTCACTCGCAGGATTCTTTTAAAGCATGAGAAAACCATCCTAGGGAATCCCCAAATGGTTTGAAAACAGCAAGTTAAGTAGATGAGAGAGGAAGGAGAATGATGCTGATGATTACCAATTGGTAAATAAAATGTTGCAAATTCCAAGTAAAAGGGTGTCATCTAGGAGTAACAGCAAATAATCTGTTGGATAGGACTAATTAAGACTAATGAAGAACACGAGTATGGCACTAGTACCAGACATAATACTTGCAATTACTCCAGACAGGTGAAACCACAGATGTGAGGTGTAAATGTTTAGTGTCTTTCAAAGCCTGTGTTGCAGAAATTGAGGCATTTAGAATGTCATGTTGTCAGTGATTCTTACTCAGGCAAGGTGCAGTATTAAACAGTGAAATAAGTTGGGAGCAGGGGAGTATTTAGTGTTTTCTGGCCTGGTTTCTCAACAACGTGGGAAACCTGGAAATACAATGAATTTGCAGATTATAATAAATGAGGTGAAATGATGAATAGCAGTGAGGTTTGCAAAGTACTTCAAAACCAGATCGTGTCCGTTTTGTGTTGCCCACGTTCGAACACAGGGATTCCTTGCAATTGTTTTTCATGGTTTCTCAATTGTGTTGTGATCAAAACCAACAAGTTACTTACTCTGGAAAATACTTTTTTAAGGTTCATATCGTTTTATGTGACTTTTAAATGCAAGAAGTAAACAGCATCATTAAACTGGGTAATTCTAGAGATTTACAGAAAGCATTCCATGAGTCACACATTTACAACCCTATAGAAACTATAAACTGATGTTCAGGGATGAAATGAGCTACGGCAGTGGATTACATCTTGGGAATTAATACATAGACTTACAGAGATTCAGTTTCTACTGCTGTGTGTGGTAGAAGACTCCACTGAGTATCTGGAGAGATTATAATGCCATCAAGAGCCAAAGAAGTTTTAGACAATGTGATTCTGTAAAGTCTGAGTTCTAGGATTAAAAATTGGTCATAACAGACACTGTGAAACATGAGTTTTACGTGTGTTTGTAGAGTGAACTAAGTTATGAGTTTTCTACCACACTTCACTTTGATTCTTAAATCCTGATTTCTACTGTGCAATAAGGAGGCAAGAGAAAACTGAATGTGAAGAGAAATTCTGCAGCCAGTCTTGTGAATCGTTGCTAAGACCATTTCTAAGAAATTGTGGTGCTGAGAGGCAGTCTAGGAACGTGTTCATCTCAGCTGTCACATGGATTTTGAATGCATGTGCATCTATTGTATATATATCTGGTACTCCTTCTGGACAAAAAGCTAAAGAGAGCAGCATGAACTGGTATTTTGGAATTGTAGGTTTCTTATCTCATATTTAGAAGCATCCCTCTGTGGGGCTAATGAGAACTAGGGGAAATTTGAGTTCTGAGTAGACCGCTTCTCTGCTTGTTTTTGAGTGCTTTGTACCAGTCACAGATTTTCAGGATTTTAAATGTTAAGGTGAATAAAAAATCTCCCTTTTCTGCACTAAAGCACTCTCTGCTATTCTGTTCTTTGCTGCAACCGTGATGAGCAGCAGAATCTTGAGATGCGTAAGTACTAAAGTGCAGGCATTTAACTCCATGAGCAATTAAACAGTGGGACAGTTTTCTCACTGGTGGTTAATTGTCCTAAATGTCTGTAAATTGAGAGCAGCCTTTTTTGTTAAAGATATAGCCCAGTTCATACAGCATAACCTATAAGCTGTGCTTGGTAAGATATTGGAATAGAGGGTGGTTCCTTTGAGATTGATAAGCTGAGATCAGTCGGTTGCACAGAAGGGAAAGTGTGAGCTTTTTTGCTTGGGGCGCCTGTAATTGGACTGAATGAGGCACTATGAAAAGGGAAGTGTTGAATTAGCCCCTGAGGGAGTTGAGTAATATGACCTCACAGGACTTTCCTTTTGTCATGTGCAACTAGCACAGTCTAAAGTAGTGGCATAATGAGTTACTCTGGCTGTCAGAGAACTGGGGGACCAGTGTCTCCAAAGTCATTAATCAACTGAACAGGCATTGTGAGCGCTAGCAGGTCATGATTCCAACCTGCCTCAGCTGTGGCATAGAGGGCTGCAGTTGTCTTTGCCAGTTCAATCCTGATCCTCTGCTGTGGCTCAGGATAACAGAGCTTAAGATAGCAATTCCCACAGTTTGTGGTCTGCTTCTGTCTGTCTGTCTAGTGAAACTGATATCTCAGTTGATTTTTTTTCACATCCATTGGAGATAAAAAAATTATTTTGGTCATTGTAAGGATGCAACTGGATTGAAACCCACAATTCTGTTACAAAATGCGTGGAGAATGGTGTACAGCTCCCAGGAGTAAGGGAGAAACTCTTGTATAACTGGAAATAATGACTGGCAGACTTGTCTGATACAGCCCAGTAGTAATTTGGCTGCACAGATAGAACTGTTCTTGCGGTAAATCAAAGTTTAATGAATCACGTGTCAGTCAAGGATCCTGCTTTTCAAAGTATCTGCAGACGTTAAAATGCAGGTGCCTCTGCATTTTGGTTACCATCTATTCACAAGAATGTGTGGTATATAGTGCTCCATTTAGCAAGTTTGTCCAGCCCTTTTAGAAGGGAAGGCTAAACTTGTTTTTCGTTTCCCCCCTTATCCACTTCAAACATCATTAGTTTGAGTAGGCAGTAAATATGTCATCTTGCTTTGGCAACAATTAGAGGAAACCGAACTGCAAGCTTTGCCTATTAGCCCTAGATTAATTCAGTCCAAGTTGTTTCCATCAAATGCTGCAGATTACAGGGGTGGGAATCTGGGTCCAGCCTCATGGGAGCTGTCCAGTGATTAAAGCAAATCCGTGGTTACAGGCTTGGCTGTCCACTAGCACAAAATGTGAATTTCATGGAACATGACGGCACCATGAGAACTTGCCAGACATATTTTTTAATTTGACCGCTCCACGTACTTGTTCACTTCCCTCCACAGCTGCCCCATAAAGTTGGCTGTACCTGTCTGCTTTCTCCCAGTGGTAAGATACATCTGTGTGAGTACTCTGGGAGAGGCACCTGGCCTGTTAACTGTGGGGAATCTTCAGAAATGGACAAACCTTTGGTCAAGTGTGCAGCATTTTAAGCCAAGCAGCGTGACTGTGATTTGGAGCTGAAGCAGCTGGAACATGACTGATGATTTCAGTCAAGAAATGACTGCCACACCAGGGTGTTGGTCAGTTGGGGACACTGTTGGTCAGAGATAACAGAGAACAAATTTTCTTGATTTTTTTTTTTCCCCCACAGGGAGAAAAAAAAAGACTATCTCCATTTGCTTCCTACCACCCCCCTTTACATGGAAACATTTGATAACAAGCCTGTGACTCTATGAGGTGTGGTGGTAATATGAAAAATCCCGTGGACCACACACACACCCTTTACAAGAGTGTGTGGCCTACTTAGGCTTTCATGGCTGCAAAGACTGAAACTGCCTCAAACTTGCCATCAGCTCTGTTTTTCCTCTTCTCCACAGAGTAATGCAGCAGGCTACTAGCAAAGTCTTGCAAGTTTTTCTCTTTCTAGGCACTTGGAGCTGAACAGCCCTTTTTCACTTGGGGAAGTGGTAATGTGCTAAATGGCAAATTGAGCTGTTGGTGGTTTGAAGATCAGACAGCTAAAGAAGAGGAAAAAGGGGGATGGAGTCTTGCTCTGGTTTCCTGAATCCAGTCCAGGGTATTTCAGGAGTGGTCAGAATTCAGTGCCCTTGGACTGTTTGACTGGCCTCCATCCAGTTTGTACCAGTGGCACCATCTGGTCCCCTGGTTACTGTTCTCCTTGGCAGGGCCATGTTTTAGCTGGGCTGAGGGACACTCTGCTTCCCTTTTAACCATCAGCGGCCTCCCAGGAGTGTGCTGCTAGTTGCTCAGCTGGGCTTTTCTCGTTCTTCGGATACAGCATCGTCCTGTAGGGTGCCTGATAGATCATTTTGTGTCAGTGAGACATTAAAATCAGTGTCTAAATGTCAGTGGGCCTACATGATGTGCCATCTAAAAATCAGTCTGAACGTGTTCACTGTAGACAAGTGCGTGTAGGAAGAAAGCCAAATATGGGAAGAGGGAAAGGGTGTGTCATGATGGTATTAGTGAGAGTGGTATTGATTGGGTGTGAGAGTCCGGGGTGAGAAGGACAAAAACAAACCACAAAACCCTCAAACAAATAAAAACCCTCAACGCTTTGTCTGTAACACTTGTAACCAACACTTTGTCCCAGGTGACTGGAATCCATTTTTAAAAAGGATAGAAAGGAAGACCCTGAGAACTACTGACCTATCAGCCTAACCTCTGTGCCTAGGAAGATCACGGAACATCCTCCTAGAAGCTATGCTAAGGCACATGGATGACAGGAAGATGATTCAAGACAACCAACAAGGCTTCATCAAGGGCAAGTCCTGCCTGACCAACCTGGTGGCCTTCTGTGATGGAGTGACATCAGTGGACCAGGGGAAGGCTTCACATGTCATTTATCTGGACTTCTGTAAAGCCTTTGACATGGTCCCCACAATATCTTTCTCTCTGAATTGGAGAGAGAGCAATCTCTCAATGACTGGACTGTTAGATGGATAAGGAGTTGGTTGGATAGTCACATCCAGAGGGTATTGGTCAATTGCTCAGAGTCTGATAGACATCCCTGACAAGTGGTGTACCTCAGGGGTGCTTACTGGGAGCCGTTCTGTTTAGTACCTTCATTAATGACATAGACAAAGGGATGGAGTGCACCTTCATCACGATTGCAGATGACACACCTGAGGGGCGGGATGCCATCCACAGGAGCCTGGCCAAGTTCAAGAAGTGGGCCCATGGGAATTTCATGCAATTTAACAAGACCATATGCAAGGTGCTGCACCTGGTTCGGCACAACCCCCGGAATCAAGACAGACTGGGGATGAACAGATCAAGAGCAGCCCTGTAAAGAAGGACTTGGGGGTTCTGGTGGATGAGAGGCTGGACATGAGCCAGCAATGTGCACTCACAGCCCAGAAACCCAGTTGTATCCTGAGCTGCATTGAACAGAGGGTGGCTAGCAGGGCAAGGGAAGGGATGAACTCAGGTTTTTAAGGACTTTAAGATCCCTTCCAACCCAAACCATTCTACGATTCTATGACAGCATCTGTCAGAATCCGTCATTACCAGAAGGACATCCTAAATTCCAGCAGCCTCCTTGAAAGCTGAGATGGTCTTGTGCAGTGGGGGTGGGTGCATAATTCCTGGTTACCTAGCTTTCTGAATACTCATTTTATATTCACTTGTGATTATTTGCTTTTGCAAGGGCAGTAAATGAAGGCAGGAATGCTCCAGGGAGCTCTTTGTAAAAGAGCAAAGGTGGGGGGTAGGAGCAGGTCTGTGAATCTGTGAACAGGCAGTCAGGGTCACCCAACATGGAAAGCAACAAGTACTCTTTGTTCTTGCCGGTTGCCCTGGCCGGGGGTGCAAAGTTCTGCCATGCCTTGTTTGAACTCGCTCTGTCCGGGTGCTCACTGGCAGATCCCCTCAGCCTACAGGCAGCCTCTGCATGGTCCTGCTGCCTCAACTAGGAACATCCTTACAAGAGCCATGGACAAGCAGACTCTCAACCAGCAACAAGTCTGTCAACAGAAGGGGAAAAAACAAGCATGAAGTCTCTGGAGGCCCTTTTGGCCAACTTATACTGATGTCAGGATGTCAAGGATGCTTGCCTATATTGGCCTAAGGGGTGTCTTTGCACTGGTGCTATGTATGGAAATAGAAAGCATGGATCTGAATCCTGGGCTGTTGTACTGTGTACAGTTAATGGGACACTCGTGCAACAGCTGTTGCTGCTGTGTTTAAATAAATTTGTCATTCCAGCCCTGTGATACTATCTGATCCTAGCGATCCCTTTAATTTTGTTATTATTAAGAGGGCTGCTTTACATTTCTAGAGCTTTTAATTGTAAAGGTCAACAGCAGTGTAGTCTAAATGGTTCTTGAATCATAGATGAACCCTCAGCATGCCTCAAGTGCTCCTTCCATCCACCATGACTGTCGCAGCCCCACCTAATGCACACACAGTTAAAGGACTGAGTGCAGCAATTTATCCTACTAGTCCTTACTCATCAGCACATATTCTTTTCTTACATAAAGCTTCCTCACGCAAGATCTTGGACCATTTCCCTGCTCTCCACCCCTCTGGAGAGACATGAGGGAAGCTCCACCATGGGAAACTGGATAAAAGTTTGAGGAGTAGATAGCAGAGAACAGTCCTGCTCTGAGGGAACAAGGAGGGGGTCGGAGGTGATCTAACATATCTGTGAACTTTAGGACAGCAGCTGTGATGGCATTTCAAGTTGTGTAAACAGTATCCGTCTGTAAGTCTTGTGTAACTCTGCCTGAGTACCTAGGACACATTATCTTTGCAAGAATCTTGGAGCAAGTAGTGAAACAGTGAAGGAGCAGGGATTGCAGCTGACATCATCTATTTACACTAGTGAAGTCAGGGGAAGACTCAAACCATCTGAGTGACCTTACTGAGCTAAACTGGCAGGCAGTGACAGCAAGCAAAAGGCACTTGTTGTCAAGCTGCAGACAAAATGCGTAGGAAGGAATCATTGTTCTGTTTTACATTGTTTGGAGTTCTATACACAACGCAAGGCTCAGCACAACACCTGCAGTCACAGCAGTTAAGGTAGGTGGGGCACTGATGGTTTTGCCCTTCTCTCTTCCTCAGGATGTCTTGCTGCTGAGTCAGTTTATCCGTTCAGATGGAGGGATGCTGCCACGAAGGATCACAGGCCTCTGCTTGGAGGAGCACAAGAAGGTTGCTGTCTGTGTGCAGATGGCTCACCGTGCAGGTACGTAGCTCTGCCAGAGACAACCACTGACTGTGGGTTACCTATTGAACCCCTTGAGGGGGGGGTCTCCTGCCCATTTGGTGTAGTTCAGTGAGATTTCACTGTCCACTCACCCAGCAAACTCATTATGGTCCAAGTACTGGGACAGGGTAATGGAACAGAGACTACTTGTTCTGCTTTCTCTGTGTCCTGACTCCTGCCTTGACAGAAGACATTTATCCCTGTAGATGAGACTAGCGTTGCAGAAAGATCTGGAAAGTGGTTCAGTCTCCAGTAATTAATGACTAAACACCTGCTTCTGAAATTACTTGATTTAACTAAGCTTGACCTACCCCATTAGTAATGTGCAATTCTACCATCTGCCGTGTGACGACTTTTTTCATTTTCCCTGGGACTGTAACCCAGGTTGATGCAGTCAAGAGTATTGTGCTGATCTTTATGCCTGGTACCTGAGTTGTATCCAAGTTAAATGGACTGAGAATTTTAATAGTCAGATTTTCCATCCTGGAGATGGAATCTGATTGGACACCAGTGCCAGTGTCCTCTGAAAAAGCCTCTGTGGTGAGCCCAAGTGACAATGTCTTTGGTGTGTCTTTCCTCCCTATACCCAGTACAACTTCCCAGCTTCTCGCTGGGGTGCAGGTTCAGTAGTGACCTGGGTTGCTTGGTTTATGAGGTGTAATGTGACTTCTGAATGCAGTAGAAGCAAAGAGACACTGCAAAATATTCTCACATCTTTTTCTGTTTCAGGTTTGTTGCCAAACCACAGGCCTCCACTTCCTGAAGGGCATATTCCCAAGAAACCCAAGCTGAACAGGTGAATAGGCTTGGCTTTCCACATTTCTCTTTTTCAGGAATAAATTGGAAGGGGAAAAGCAGTTTCTTACAAGTGGGTGAGAAATGCCTCAGGCAGCAGGGTTCATAAAGAGTACTCAGCATTTTGGAGAAGATCTGTCATGATATTCTCTTGGCAGTCTTTTAAGGACAAGTCATATCTCATATAAACCATTTATTCATACAAGATTAAAACTGCCACACATGTTAGAGTCTGCCTGCCCTTCCTCAGTTGTGCTCACCTCCTCTTCACTAACAATCAGTAAGGCAGTCACAAGAGGATACCACAGAATAGCTGAGGTTGGAAGAGGCCTCTGAAGATTATCTAGTCCAAGCTCCCCACTTAAGCAGAGTCACCTAGAGCAGCTTACTCAAAACTTATGTCCAACCAGGTCTTCAGTATATCCAAGGATAGACCTTCCTCTGTTTCTCCCGAGGGCAGCTTGTTCCAGAGAACCAGCTTCATACAAGACAGTGTTCTCTTACATTCAGACAGAATTTCTTTTTTCTATTTGTGGCCATTGTTTCTTGTCCTGTCAGTGAACACTAGTGACTGGGGTGAGCCTGCCCCTGTCTTCTTTACACCCTCCCTTCAGGTAATTGTGAACACTGGTAAGACCCGAGTGAACCTTCTTTTCTCCAGGCTGAGCAGTCCCTTCCCTCTTAGCCTTTTTAGCCCCCAGCAGCAGGAGGGTGCCCAGGTGGTGGTACCAGCAGTGAGGGGGGCTCTGAGCAGCCAGCAGGGGCCCATCACAGGCCTGTTACCCTCGGCCCCATCCCCATTTCCTCCAGTTGGGGATTCGCCCTCTGCCTGCCCTTCCTATGCAACAGAGTCTCTTCCCCCTCCCCAGCCTGAATGGCCCCCGGCCTTTGGTGGGCGAAGGGAAAGCCAGCAGCTGACTCCTGCTCTGTGCTGGGCACTTGGAGGTGCTAATCACCTGTTTATAACCTCACACTCTGTTTCCATGGGGATGTCAGAGCCGTGTATGAACCTCGCATTAGCAAACCGTGAGGTTACCAGAGGCCATGGAGCTGTCGCTGGGAGAGCTTAGACTGCAGGGCTGAGGATGGCTGGAGACTCCTGCATTTCAGGTCTGACTCTACAGTGGAGATTTGAGAGAGGTACTTGGAAATGCTGGCAGGCTGCGTAATGGGTATCAGTGAGGATCAAATTAGAGGACTCTACGTTTGATGCAGCCCTGTAGCCATCAGATGCTTCAACTGTGATAACTTTTTCCTTGTGTCTTAAAAGTCCTGGGGATTCCTTAGTGTCTGTGTCTTATCTGGCAGCTGTGGGGCGGAGCACATCATCTTGTTAGCATTCACATTGCAACCCTGCATAGCAGGTTGAGACTGGAAATGGTAAATGCAGTATCTTGCAGGAATCACACCAGGACTCCAGATCTGATGCCCTGACTCTTACAAATTGTTCTATAGACTTTTACTGAGAACAAAGAATGAATACCTGTGGATACATTCTATATGCAAGTAGGTGTGCTACACCTCTAACTTAATTAAACTGGAGATTATTGCAGTGGTAGCCCCTCCCTACACCACCCTTGTTTTTCTCTTCCCAGAGAGGGAATGTAGCAGGCACGGTGGAAGCAATTTAGAAAGAGAGAGCAGAGCTGTTTGCTGACGATATTGAGCAGCATTGAAGTAGGCAGACTTTGGGGTCTGGGTGGAGACAAGAGAATAGGATAAAGAAATGGGATTAAAAGTTTTGGTGATGGGGCTGACACTAAACAAATGAGTCCCAAGAGTTAGGATAAAGTGCAGGAGTACTTCAGGAGTGCTCTCCTGGTCCCTCATGATACTGCCTTCTCAGCCTGCTGGAAGGGGAAAGCTCTGTGTGTTGGAGCCTTGCAAAATCTTGGCCATTCTGTAAGAGTTTGACTGTGCGAACCCCCACCTGTACTTCTCTCTCTCTCTCTGGAGCAGTAGCTGGCACAGCATAAGGCAGGAGTTACAAATTGCTTCCTTCCTCTAGCCTGAAGTGCACCCACATGCTGAATGACTGAAGTCATTCAACCGGTACTTATTTTGGGAATGAAGCCAGAGCTCTTATCAGAAGTTTCCCACATGAATGACTTGTCCAAGCTTACCTTGTCTTTGCCTCTGTACTTGTTTCCAAAGCTTCCTGTAAGTCTGTAGTAACTTGGGAAGCGCTCAACCTGTGGTGCTGCCAAATGCAAGTGAGCTGATGGGAGAAAAGGGGCAGAATTGGGCTTGGACTTTGGAATGGAACAAGCTGCCTTGTTCAGTGCCATCGGAACATGTCTGGGTCAGCCTCTAAACATGTAATATCAGGGCTACTCACCTGACTTAGCTTGTTCCTTCATTGTGTTTATGTCTACTGGATTTTTAAGTGCCAGTTCAAGATGGGATCAACAGGATCTAAAGAGAGCCTATTATAGCAGGCAGTACGTTACACAGTTAAGTGATGTATTTTGCAAATCTTCGAGCTTCATCTCTTTTTGAGATCGCTGTATTGGCTGTTCTACCCATCTTTATCACTCTGCTTAGATGAGAGGTAGCAGTGCCTTTCTTCACTGCTGCTATAGCCCTGAGAATGTCAGCAGGGAGAAACTGAGATGCCTCATAATATGCTTGGGCCCCTTGTTAAAGCTTTTCCAAGACAGAAACACAGGTAATGTAAGCAATCTGTTGTCTGACTCTTTACTCTGAATGGAGAAAGTTTTCAGTTTTATAAAGGAAGGGCTTCTGAGAATTCACTGTCTACTCCAGATGTTACCTCACACACTTCTGTGGGAATTCCTAGTATCTGGGAACTGCCTGCCATCTTACACTGAGCTGAAGAATGTTTTGCTCATGGTAGAGCTCTTGACATTAGACTACAGCATCAGCTGCTAGAATGACAGGACCATGATGAAAGCCTAAGATAGCCTTAGGGACTGGTTCCACTCACACCACCTGAGACTGAAGGAGATTCATTGTGGTAAGTATAATGTGAAGTGGGAGAACCCAGTGCCTCTGCCATGATACAGACCTGAGCACTGACTTACGGCATGTAGACTCAGAGCAGCAACCTCTGCCTGGCTGAAGTCTGGCAGATTACTTCATTTGGATGAGCAATCCCTTTCATTTTTTCCCTGTCTGGCAAAGTTCTGGTTGGTGCTCCCTTTGGCCAGGCTTCTTCCAAGGCTGTGTCGGTATTTTTGAGAGCAGCTTCATTTGTTGCCAAAAGATGGGCAAATGAGCCTGATGAAAAACCGGTATGTCCCTTGGACAATGTACAGGCCAGTGACAAAGGAGGAACACTATGGCTCCTGGGCAAAGGTGCTAAGGAAGTATACAAAGGACTTAGGAGCTGCATTAATGTATACTTTTGAAAGCACCAAAAAAAGCTGCTCCTCAACTATTTCTTTACTGCAGTTGTGGCTGTCTTGGCCAGAATGTTTGGCCCATGTCACTGTCACCCTGATTAAAGTGAGCCTGCTTCAAATCCAAAGAGTCTGGCATGCACTGGCTAGCACCTAGCTGGGATTAAAAGGTATCATGCCACCATATGGAACTATCAGCAAACTGTCTTGTTTTAACAAGGGTCAGGGGTGCTGACATGCCATTGATTTAATGTTGTGAAGTGTGGATTTATCATCCAGAACCCCTCTGCCTCTCAAGAAGGTGATCTTCTGGTGCTTATTCAATGATGTTTTCCAAACATCAGAAATCCTGCTCTATTTTCTGAACTGGTTTTACTATCTCAATTGTACGAACTTTGGACATTTCCCTCTGCGTGCCCCAGATTTCTCTGCAAAGGGAGAAGGATTTCCCTGCTTTACACTGGGTCATTTGGCAGCTGGCCTTCCTCTACCCACTCCATCTCCTTATCCTGTTTCCGCTATTGGAACTCAAGAAGAGCAGAATGCTTTGAGAACATCTGACCTGCAGATCCTGCCTTGTAGCTGGTTGTACAACTGTCTAGTGTAGTATGGAACATTCATCCATGATGTACTGTAACACAGAGGAGGAGATTGGGAACTGCAGAAGAAGGCATAACATGGAAGTGAAATGCTAAGCTTTGTGGTCCTGAGGGTGGTAGGAGAATAAGAATACCTTGTGATCAGAATTCAACTGGGGAGCATTCCACATCTCCCTCTTCTACTCCCTGCAGTTGGGACACTGTCCAGGTGAGACTTGCCATGGTATTTCTCATTTCTTGGACTTTTGGTTTTTGGCCTTTTTGCTTTCTGCCTGATTTGTTTTTGACAAATGTTACCACTTAAAGAATGTTACCACTTAACTGCTTTACTAGCCATGGTTCTTTTGAAGAAATGGCCGTGGGAGTAACCCACATCACCCATAAACTCTTGAGTCTCCTGTCCTCACCTTCTGTTACGTAGCATTTGTCTGCAGAAGCTGGACATTGAAAATGAATGAAGTTTACCCTGTCAATGCAGAATTACTCCCTACAGTTCATTTTCCTCATGTTTGGCCCAGTCTGGGGCTTTCACTCTTTCCCAGGGATCATTCCACAAGCACATTTGTCTTGCAGCCAAAGATTGTTCCCTCATCCTCAGCCTGTATTCTCCCTTTCAAAACTTCCTGCTGTTATTTCTGCATCTGTTCATGCTCCAGCCTGGCATGTTCCAGTTAAGTGCTGCAGAAACAAAATATTTTCACTAGCCCATGAGGCTGAGGAAGTTCTGAGCGATTTCATCAGCATTGTGTAGGGTGACAGACTATTCCCATACTCCAGAGTCATGTGTGTGCCGGCCACCACACACCAGAACCATTTGGGAAACCGTCAAGCTCAGCTGTAGGTCAGACTTCTTCCTTTCAGTAATGGAAACCTGAATAGCTCAGCAGTGTTCTTTTCAGCATGGAGGTTTTTGCATGGAAAATGTGGACTAACAGTCTATCCAGAACAGTCCCTGAATTCAAGCCAGCATCTAGATGCTCTCTTAATGTGAATATAGCACTCATGTTCTTCTGGCAGGTCCAAAGTATTGGTTAAAACACAACACTGTGAAGTTGTTCCCTTTCCAAAAGGACTAGGGGATATCACAGGTTCCCTGACTCTGGGGTCTGTCAGCAAGAGGTGCTGTAAGATTATGGAGTACTTGATTTTGAGTGCTCAGCTGCCACTCCATTTTCAGCTTCCTACTGGAAGAGCATAACTTGGCACAGATAGTATTCAAGTCAATCCCTCCTCTGTCACCTGAACTGGAGGAGTTGCTCTGTGTTAAGCAAGAGGCAGGCTCCCTACAAATTCCTCATGAATTACAAAGTTCTCAGGCTCTGTGGATACCTCTCGTCCCTGGGAGCAGAATCTGGTTTCCCTACTATCAGCATTTCACTCCAGCAGCACGTGGTTCCTCTCATCTGCATGGAAACTGTGTTGTGCATAGCATGTGTATTCAAAAGCAAAGAGCCAGAGCGGCTGCAGGTGAGCAAAGCCAAGAGGTGTCATGGGAAGGGATGTGGCAGGGAGGAGGCAGTCTCGCCAGCACTTTGATCGAGTGCTTCCTGCAGTCTCCAGCCCTCTGCCTTCTGCTCTTAATCCAAACAAAAGCCATATTGAAAAAATTCAGTGAGGGTTCAGGAGTTCAGATTTGAACTGTACCAACATGGCCTTTGCCTGAGCTGTGTACAGGACTGTGGTTTTCACATTTCTCTTACCCTGCACACAGAAACCTTGTGCCTACTCCTAGGTCTAAAGTGGCAGCCTCCAAGTGGGAAGGCCTGCCCACTGAATAGAATCCATGAAAACAGACTTCTGCATGCTACAGAGATTTTAAGCTATTACAATGACTGCAGGTGAAGTAACCATAGTTGTTTCCATCCTGCTTATATCTTACCTTTTTCGATCAAGGAAATCCCACCAGGGTTCCTATCACGCTTTATCCAAACTACTCATTTGTGCACTTGGAGTCTAGGAATTCTTGTTCTTGCTCAGGACCCTACCATACTCAAGGGGGCAAGCAGAGCCCCAAGGTGAGTCACAGTACCTAAGACTGGCAGTTCTCCCCGCTTTTTCCCAGAGTGGGAGCTCTGAGGTGACAGGTTAGGAGACTGCGGACCAGCTGCATTTCGCATCCACCTGAAGGGTCTGTCTTGACAACCTTCATCTACTTGAGAAAATTCAGTCTGCCAGTGTGTATTTGTAGGTGATTATAAAAACTCCCCAAGACAAACCTTGTTGGATACAATGGAAAGTTGGGAGACTTGGCTAGAAAAGGGTGTACAGTATCTTACATGGATGGCAGAGTTTGCAGAAGAGTCCTGTGTGCTGGGCTTTGAAGCTCTCCTGTGTGAGTTTTGTGGATTGTTTTTACTGACAGAAAAAAACCCAAATCTGTGAATCAGTAGGAAATGGAGTTAGTCAAAGAGGAGTAGGAACTTTGTAGACTGACTGCTCCCAGGCATCAGGCTTTTGCAGTGCTGAATCAAGGTAGGGGGAAAAAAAAAAAAAGGCAGCAAACAAAATAGGACAAGTTTGAGTTTGGGACAAAGCAAGTATTAAAAGCCCTAAAAGCAAATGTGCTCCAGGAAGGGAAAGCGTCCAAATGTCTGTTTCAGCTAACAATGAAAAGCCCCAGCCTGCAGTCCCCAAAGGAAGCCAAAAGCCTGGACCAGAGGGCTGGATTAGACCTGCTCAAAAGAGAAATAACAAAAGCTTTAAAATCAGGCCATTACTAAATCCTCCTTCCTATGCAGAATTGGGGTGTGCACTTCCAGCCCCCACACTGAAACAGAGGGATTTCTTAAAAAGCCACTGTCTGTCTAAACCTGCATACAGCATTGATGTGTATCTCACATTCACACATTCACTTCTCTCCCAGTGAGATCATTTATTATCACAGGAGCACTTTACCGTAATCGTGTGGACACGTGACCAGAATTGCACTTGGCACATTGATGCATTAAAACAATTTGGGATTTTTTTTTCCATTCCTTTGCTGTAAGTGTAGTCTTGCAATACCGAAATTTGTGCTATGGCATTCCCCTTGCAGCAAGGGGAATATGAAAAGGAGGACCTAGCCCATGTGCCCATCTAATACCCCTACAGCTTCTCCCAAAGGAGCTGCCTTGCCATGGTCCTTTGCCAGATTCCAAACTGGGGACCTGTGTTTGGTCTCTCTGAACTTGCCTTGCATGTGAAATTAGAGACAGGAAAGTCTCTCCTGCTTCCTGTCCCGATGCTGTTATGTAAGGGATTCCACTAATGCACAGGCGTAGCATTACAGGTCAGAAGGGATGAGTTTAATGCTTGCATAGGAGACCAAGTACCTGGATCTTGCCTGTGTTGTCACCCAGACCCCTCTGGCTGTTGCTTCTTGATGTTTTAACTATCATAAACTCACTCCTCAAAGCAAAAGCAAAGCATTTTGAAAGTGGCTTGCTTTCAGAGGTGGAAAGCTCCACATGTGATTCATTTTTTGGTTTGTGCTGTTAGGGAGTACTGAGGAAGAAAAGTGCTAAATGGACTGCTGTTAAGCAGTCTGTAGCTGCCTGGCATTGCAAGCTTTCTTTGTAGTTCTCAGGAATGTGCCAAATGCCTTCAAACAAATGTATCACATGGTCTCTGTCCAAAATACTTAATATCTCAAATTTGCACGATGCAAATAAAAGGTAACAAAGCTTTTTGTGGAGGATGACTGATGGAGGTTACGTTAAAACGATGGGATTACTCAACAGAGGCATGCAAACATCGCTGGACAAAGTTTATCAGTCTGTTCCAAATTCTAATTTGCTGGAGCATTGTTTGTGCAGATTATGCTAAGGTTTTGCTTTGGATCTTTATTGTCTGAAAAGACTCTTCTTTCTCTAAGGACCTCTATTCCCCTCTCTACTGGTAGCAAAAGATTTAAAGCCTAACAAGACTCCAGGCCACCCAGCCACAGGGTAAGATTTCCAGTAACTGATTCTGGATCTGAAATCCCCTGCCTGTTTGCAAAGCCAAGTCTAAAACTTCAAATGGCAAAAAGCAGAGGATATTTGCCAGACACTGCTCTTCACAGAGATTTGTAGTTGTGATGATAATTCCATTTTAATACCTCTTACACTGTAGGTGCTGACTTCCTGCACTAGCAAGCTGCAATAGTATTGTAAAGAGAACACTAGAGCAAATTTGGACATACAAAAATACAAGACTAGGCCAGAAACCCATTCCATGCAGAAGTAATAACTAATTATCCCCCCAAAGTAAATGAATTCATTTTTAGAAGCTTTCTCACAGAATTTAGCCTTTGTAATTAGTTTACTTTATTGAGACCAGCTGTTGAAATAACACTTCCCCCAGAGGCTGGATGCATTCAGTCTTGGACTTAGTTGCAATGAAGGGATTTGGCACTCCAGTTCAGCTGCAGGTGGACAACTTGCCAGCAGCCTGGAGACTACACCTGATTTGTTTTGTGAAACTGGAAGACAAGCAGGTGCCAGTGAGTTCAGTAGAGAGATGAGCTTAGAAATTCCAAAACAAACAAGAACTCCTTTCCTGTGGTCCCTTCTGAATTGAGGGACCTCTGCTCATGGTTATTCCTTTTATAAAGAGGCATGTTAGGGAGGCAGAGGCTATAGTGCCTTGCTTCTGCTTCAGTTGGAACGTTTTCTCAGTGATCAGTCTCAGACTGAAATGTGTTTGTGTTGTTTTGACAGGTACCTGACCCGCTGGTCCATCAGATCTGCAAAGCCCATTTGGAAGAGGGGCCCTAAGTGGTGCAAAAAGCCCTTTCCAGTCGGACACCCTTTGCTGAAGGATAATGTCAAATATACACAAAAGCTTCTCTGTTTAAACCACTAGTGGCCAGAACTGGCATAGTCAGTAAGCACATGTTTTCCACTGTTCTGCTGGGGTTTTTTTCAAGTTTGTCAATATCTTCAATTTTCTTTTTCCAGAATTGTCCTTAGTACTCTATATTTTGTCCAGCTGTGATCTCTTCCTCTGGGAGAATACAAGAGCCATCAAAGCAAAGTTCAATGTGCAGGATGATTTGAGGAAAGCAAGGGGCAACGACTTCTACCCCAAAGCCAGAAAGGATCTGAAGGCTTTTGTTTCTTTATGTTCCACAAATGGGTTTGGGAAAGGATGTTTCCTTCTTTTCCCAGCAGTGAGTGGTGTTTCCCCATTAACATGTGTTTCAACTCAGATTTGCCTCATTGGGCTTTTGTACCTGTGACACAGATGGAAGAAAAATTTCTCTGCAGCACTGTATTTTCTTGGCAGTAACAGAAATTGTTAATGACTTTTAAAATTAATTTATTAATATCATCTGTGCTATCCATAATTTGCATCAGAACACCTGTGGCAGTGGCAAACAGGTGTGTGTCTTACATGTCCCCTTAAGAATTCCTGGCTTGTGCTTCACTCCTGAATCTGGCAAATACACAGTGGTGACATCCTTGATGACCTGGCCTGTTTTTTTTTTTCCCTGGCAAATAAATTTTCTATAAATCTTCCATGTCAGTGATATGGTCGCTTCCTGGGATAGTTTGGAGCTGATTATCCATCCTGTAACTAAAAGGTGGCACCATTTCTCTCCCTGTGTAGTACACATACAGATCTTCCACCTACTGACCACTGCTAATTATGGGCCAGGTACGAAAGGCTCATTAAATTTATCATGGTCATTATTGTTTTGGCTCTGTTTCTTTGGTATTTATCGGGGGGCTACAAATCAATACAGAATTTTTGTGTACTACTATGACACTTAACCTTGGATTGCTTTTATCAGAATCATCTGCTAATACCTATCAGCTTGGACAGGAACAAAAGGTAAGGATAAATCTGTATTATCCGGGAAATCAAATTAGATTCAAATGGTTCTTCTTAGCCCCATTTTGTGAAATGAAAGCCCTGGATTCAGCCCCTTGAGCTGGCCAAGACCTTTTGCTTTGGGAGACAGAGCCAAGACTTTATTAACCATACTGAGATAAAATCTCTGGCTGACTGTCTCTGTTTTATACAGCTTTGAAAGCTACAGCCATTCAGAAAGGAAAATATTTTTCTTTATTCTCATACAGGAGTTACTATGTCTTCTAGCCCAGGTAGCTCTGCTCAGTGAGCTTTGCTAATGGAAAAGTCACTGGATTAAACCATTGTCTTCAGATGAACCTAAATAAGCACATTTTTCAAGACCAGGTGATGCCCACAGCTATTTTTTTCCTACGTTGAGTGACGAGCTGAAAAGACCCCTCTAATTTTGGTGAAATCTAACATCTCTTTAATACTCTCTTCAATATGCCTTTCTAGAGTTCAGGGTTTAGTACAGATCTCTTACAGTATATATCAGCTTTCTACTCTGACTCCAAGTCTGCTTTTGTCAATCATGGGTTACAGCAGGTATTCATTCATGTCTCCAAATTAGTTCTTGTGTAAGCGAGGTGCTTTTTTCATCAGACAGATGACGTAGGTTTGATTTCTGACCTAGAGCTTGCCTGTCAGGGGAGAAAATGCCATTTGTTACTATCTAAAGGATCTGTAGTGAGACAATATAGGGAGAGCTTGGTGCTAAGTAACGCCAGTGTTGTGTTCAGTCCCCATATGGGCCATTCACTTAAGCGCTGGGCTCGACAGTCCTTGTGGGTCCCTTCCAACTCAGAATATTCTGTGATTCTCTGAATTCAATCTGGAGTTGAGGGAGGATTGCATACAATGAAGTATTCTAGGAAATAGTCTAGGAAAAGAATCAGGGCCAGAGTCCAGGCACAAAAGAATCCTGCTCATAGTGCAGAGGTTTCACATTTTTATTAGAACAAGCAGTAAACAAAATTTCCTAAGTGTAAAATCTAAATATTTTCTACCTCTTGAGTCCCTGTCCCTGGCAGAAGAGTCACAGCATGAAGGGCAGATCAAGGTTCTTCTCACCAGTGCCAAAGTAGACGTAGCCATATTGCTTGGTCATTGGGACATGGTAGAATGTCAGTCCCAGCCACAGCAGGCTCCGCAGCACCACCACAGTGCCTCCCTTCTCCTGCTGGATACTCCAGGAGCCTGTGTGAGAAGATGTGCAAGTGAATCACTGGAAAAGGGAAAGAGGCAGCGTTCCTGCAGCAAGTTGTCCTAAGCTTAGAGAAGGGCTGCCATGGGTTCTGCCTGACCAGTTACCAAGGCGCAAGGCTGCACTGGAGTTTCTGACACCTGAAAAGAGGGAAGTCAGGGAGAGCATAAACCTCAATGCCCTGTTTCCCTTTTGTCAGTTCAGCACTACAGGCATCCCTCATTTCCAGATGTCTGTGTCTAGGTTTACATAGTAATATATTCCCATGGCTTTGGTGGTAATGTCATATGCGTCACAGGAAGGGACCCTCAAGCTCCAGACTTGTATAGTTGATCCCCAGGAGAGGCTGCAGCTATTCTTGGCTGCTTCTGAGTGGGCAGCAGTTACTCCAACAAGCTCTGCCACCTACTTGGTATAGCTAATAGCTATAGAGAGCCAAGATGAGCTGTAGCAATCCTGCATAGGTATGAAATTTGTCCTTAAAATAAGCTTCTAGCATTAATAGTGGGAAGAGGAAGAAGGTGCTTTCCTCCCTCAGGGAAGACTAGTTTCTCTGATGCAGCAAATGGAAAAAAATTAGAAAATGAAAAGTAGGGTATTTCCTATCTCTGAGAAATTTATGGAAAAGGTTAATTCTCTTCAGTCGTTCTTGGCTCCACCGTTGAAGAGGATGTGCGTGGTAGGGGCAAAGGGATTAGTTTCCACATTAATTTTGCTTTGGCTCCACAGAAGAGGTTCAGAGCCAGTGTGAAAATGCAGTTTCTTCTGGATGCAAGGAGCTCAGAGCCACTGAGTATTTATTTTGCATCTGACACGACAGCTTGGGAACTGTGCCAGAGGGAGGGGGCTGAAGCATCGGCCTGGATTCAATGCCAGAGGGCAAGGAGCTGCCAGGAGAAGAAAACACCAGCTTCAGCACCAAATCAGTAATGCCTAGAGGCTACAATGTAGGGAAGAAGGTTCCTGCTGAATCTCCATCTAAAAAAAAAGGAGCAGGCCCAAATTTAAAAAAAGGAAAAAAAGTGGTTGGAACTGGCAGGCTGACACTGGCCTGGAGTCAAGCAGTCAGCCTATCTGCACCCAACCAAAATCTGCCAATTCCAGAGTAAGCAGAAAGTGCATAACATGCTGGGCCATTTAGGCAGTATTCATCTTTGTAGATAATTTTAAGCTCATTAATTTTAGGCTCATCAATTTATGCTATGATTCATGCTTACTCATGTCACGGTTTGCCTGGGGAAGGGCTTCTGTGATTGCTGTCAGCTGCCTGTCCTCCCCCTCCCACTCACTTGTGACTCTTGGCCAATTTTAGTCACATCCGACAAAGGATTGAAGGGCTTTAACACCACAGGTTCCTACAGCAGGTCTACCTGGGATGTGGCCCAAGTGTTGACTGCAGCTCCTGGAGCTTTGTTTGGTCTGCCAGCAGCTGCAGGCAAGCACAGCCTGTTGGGCCTGCCTGGCAGCCAGAGGCAGCAGCTAGCTGGACAATCTGCATTTGTGCAGCCTTGGGCTCTTGCGTGCTTCCTCACAGTACATGCTGTCTCACGTGCAGTTCATGGCAAACTACAGTAGCTGAGGGAAGGAGGGAAGTTGAGGGGAAATGTTTATGTGGTGGCTGCAGAATCAGAAAGGAACAATACGATTCAAAACCCTGTAAAACCAGATGATGTGAGCTGTGCTGCTCACCTGTTACCTAACTCTTCACTTTGTATTTCTGTACTTCTCAAAAGTTTCTTGGACACCACTGTTTCCTCTGTCTTCTTCAGTAGCAAGTTCCACATGTTTGTTATACTATAATACACAAATCCTGTGTCATCTCTGATCTGTTACCTTTCAAAGTACTCTCTCTTCAGCCATGTGCAAATGTGGAACTCAGTGAACAGCAATACCTACCTCCTTTCTGACAGACTGACTCGAGCTGCTGGACAGACGTACAAAACAGACATTCATAGTCTTCTGACTCAGGAGATTTCTGCTTTGGAGAACTTACTTCTGACTCACTCTCCTCCACATTTCCACTAAAGACAAACAACTGGGGATTGCAGTAAAGCAGTGCACTACTTAATATGGGACGGTCAATACAGGTGTGTGTGCCTGTATCTTTTCACCTTTCTTGCCCTGTGACATTCTTTACACAAGTCCTAGGTACAACATGAGGTAGTATCTTCACAAGCAGTGGTTTCACATACAAGGTAACCCCAATCTCCCATCCAGTGCCACTCATATGGACACAAACTGGACTGGATCTTTTTCATACCTGGAGTAAAAACACCTATTATGGTTCAGCCACTGGGATTACAAATCCTGACTGAGGGGGTCTCTTAAAAAAGCTGCATGTTCTTAAGAAATTTCACCATTTGGGTGTCGCTATTGTCCCATGAATAACGATACGGAGTCCAGAATCCAGGAAGAACGAAGCAATGCGAATTATTTATTAATTTACAGAGCGGTTTTTATGCCTTAATTCGCTTGAAGTTTACATAAATGTCAGAAGGCTATTGGACTTTTAGCTAGCCACCTACCAAGTTCATTGGTCAATTCTAACAACACCTATTCCAAAATATTTCCCTAAGCAGAATCGTAACAAAGGCACAGCTGCACGATACTAATTAGTTTACAAATACTCCTAGAATTGTTTCTAATAGTTTTGCCTGGGAAAAGAGAGAAAGAGAGAGATCTCACAAAAATGCTGGGAAGACAGGATTTTTAAGAAAGTGCTGGGACAGCTTAGAAAATCTCTCTGCTGAGGGCTTTTTTTGCATCCACATTTGGGTAGCCTGGAAACCCAGATGAGGAACACTTCACTACAAGGCAGATCATCCAGCAACTGAAGCACTATAGCCACTTGCTGTCAAAGGACAAGCTTTCAGTTTCTTGAACTTTGTCTCTACAAGTTTTCAGCATTTGCTAGTGGCAGTAGCATGACCATGCATAGGAGCATTGAGCAACAAGCAGCAAGCAATTAGGTCTGAATGTAATAGTGACAAATAACTGTCTTGATTTCTCCTTTGAATGACTGCTCCTAGCGCATGGTTCTTCAGCTTGAATTTGCAGAAATGATCTACAAGTCTTTCCTCCAAATACTGGTGGTACTTGCTGCAGCTTTACACACTGGTTTGTGGGGAAGAGGACGATGACACGCCGTAAACTTTTCAAAAAGTTTCTCTGACAAAAAGATAATGCAACGAGGAGCTCTCATTGTCTTTGATTTAGGATCAGTCCTCTGAGAAGAAAGTCTGTCAAGAATAGGACTATGCCTTGCCTTGCTGGGTGGTGAAAACCTTTAGAGATGATCTAATTTGTTAATGCCTCCCAACATACTGGAAGCATCTAACAACCTGGGTACATGTGGTAGCTTGTTTATATATGTTCACCTACACAGATGAACCCTCTGCCCCAAACCATTTACACAGAACAGAAAGAAATGCCTGGAGCATGACAAGTGGGAAAGGTAAGAGAGAAAACAGGGATTTTAATGCTCTTAGGAACTATATCTGGATTCAGACATCTTTTTGTTGGATAAATTCACAGAGAAGGTAGAGTAAATCAAGTTCAACATAATTAAATCCCCACATCTGTGCTCTGGGGCAATAGAGTACATGGATCCATGATCTCCTCAGAGCACCAGTGACACACAGGCTTATCTATCTCAGCAGAGTATTCATCAAAGGAACTTCCCATGCACCTTCACATCTGGCAGAAATGGACAGATATAATTGAAGACTGCTCCATTCACTTTCACGCTACATCTCTGAAGGCCGTGATGTGCAGTTTCTGCATTTCCCTATCATCTGTCCAAGCACCCTCAAAGGGCTCAAATTTGTCATTTCATAAATGTGAGACCTTTGGGGAATATTAATTACTACTGTGATACTTTACAGCTCTTCTCTGGCCCTTCATTCTGCATGTAGTTTTACACAAATATGGACAGTAAAGTTTTGCTGATGCTGCATAAGCCTTCCTGTGAAACGAGGGCCTGAACAAAAACAAGCAGGTTGTGTAAGGGCAATCCCATCTGGACAGGCACAACATAGGTTGAGAACAGGAAAAAATTACAAGAAGCTGTCTGGAACTGTAATGTCATTTTCACTGGCATCCTGTTTTCAGCCAGAATGATGGTTAGTCTCAGGGCTGCTCTTTATTCTGCAGAGCCAAAGAGTAGCAGCAGTGCCACCTTCCACCTTCTACTAACTGGATCACTAGAAACATTTTTCTAACCTAGTTATCAAAGGTGATTTATTTAATATACTTTTCCAGACTGGACTTTTGCAACACACAAAACCCATTCAGAAACTGCATTTGATACACAATGCTGGTGTATTTTCTAAGAGATTACATGAAAGTTCTGTAACCTATCTGGGTTCTTTGGATCTTTTCATTAAGGGAAAAAATAAGAACCCATTATCTCAGTATTTTTTTTCCCCCCATACCTCACCACATCAGCAGTACTTGAGGAAGTGGTGCATAACAAAATTTGAACCCGTGAGACATGGAGAAAGTTGCTCTCTTGGAAGGATACAGGACACTTGTGTTCTCCTCCATCACAGCTCAAATCTCACAATATTCAAGCAAGATGCTTTTTCAGGTCCACCTTTCTTGTAGGAGTTTGAAATATTTATGTCATAAATCACTCTAGAAGTACTTTAAACAGTAACTAATGAACAGTATGCAATAATAGTTTAAAATGAGTATGCCACTTTTTCTTCCTCAAGAGAAGGTCTTAGAAATGCATTTAATAATGCAATATAAAAAGGAATGAGAACTATGAAAATTAAATGCTACTTCCGTCCTTTTTGTTTTCCTTTTCTCTCTTTTGTTTTTTAAACTTCTGTGCTATTACAGATGGTTCTTGGAGTAAAACCATTGCATAGATAGCTGCAGGTTTGTATTACTATAAAAATCAGAAGCAGGCTGCTGGGTCCAAATCCTTTCCCTCACTGGCTGAGAATATTCCATGGGTCAGACACTATGTCTCTTGCTGAGAGACTGGGAAGCTCAAAGCATCAGTGTGTAAGGTACACCAAGATTCCTAGACAGAAGTTGTCAAGAAGAAAAGATTTAAAAATACTAGTATTTACATTGGAGGGAATACAACTAGAACTAGGAGACAGCAAGTAAAGGCTGGATTTCCTACAGTTAAATACTGATTTTAACTTGTATCTCCGTGTGTGCTGTCTCTAAATCAGACAGCAGAGTTAACTTCACTCATCATGTAAAGCTTGCTGCAGTGCAGGGAACTGGTCATTGCTCTCACACTGGAGATTCCTACCAGTAACACTGCTCTGGTGAGGTTCCCAAAGTTCAAAATGCATTTTTTAAAAGAGCAAGTTAATATTTAAGCTGCACCCAGCAAAATTAAGAAAGCCAAGCACTGTCTGTGCTGAAACTATTGCCTGTTGCTGCTCCAGAAGGGAAGGGAGGGAGCTGCTGTGTGGGAGGAAAGAGCATGGGAAAAGTATCCGCTGGATGAAGATCTGGAGCTTCCTATTCCCTCTTTGGATCAGGCTGCAGCCTCCACCCCTCCAAACACAGGCAGGAATTCTGAAGAGTTCCTTACATCTTCCCCAAACAACAAAGTGCTTTGAAGATCCTGATGCTCACCCAGTGTTAAACCACTGCCTTTTTTATGGCCCTTCAACAGCTGCCAGAACACCAGGGCTGAATTTCAAAAGTCAACCTCCTCCTCAGCTTCTTCTTCCTTTCCAGTCGCCAATAGAAATCCCTGTCTCATCCCCCATGTCTGCCTCAGCTATGGGCTGAATCTTGTAATCCACAGAAGCAATAGGGTGCGTGA
Source organism: Oriolus oriolus (assembly GCA_013400235.1). NCBI lineage: Eukaryota > Metazoa > Chordata > Aves > Passeriformes > Corvidae > Oriolus > Oriolus oriolus. Next base: position 39,207 of record VXBT01010238.1, on the reverse strand, counting down.
GACATTAGCTTTTAAACAAAACCCTTTTAAGAGGGCTGTTTGGAGAAGAACTTTCCTGCCATAACTGGTCCACTTTCAGTATGACCTCTCATAACACTGCTGCTTTGGAGGTGATTCAGCCATGCCTCATTTCAGTGCAAGCTTGAGAAGAAACAGCTTTTAAGAGCTAGACAGCCTGATAGAGAGGCTCCACGTCGCAAAAGCTCACAGAGGGTCATAAAAGTGACATTATCAATTCCTCTTCAAAGGAGGAAGTGTCTCAAGGGAAAAGCAGCTACAGCATGGTTGCACTTACCATTAACACAATATTCTGCCACAAGAGCAGGTTACAGCATCTCTTGCTACAGTTAGTCCTGAGTGAGAGTCAAGTATGGAGTTCCAGGACAAATATCAACACCCGGAGAGGGGCAGCATAACCATTTCCCTTTGCAAAAGCAGCCGCTGCTTGGCTGCATGACCCCAAGCACTTAGAGCTGACAAAGTCTCACTACACCCACGGGATTTAGCTTCCATTTCTCTCCAACAGAAAATCCTACACTGGGAAGAGCTTCCTACTTCTAATTTGTTGTCGGTAGGGAACAAAGACAAACTGCAAACCAGAGCAGCTGTAAGGAAGGGTCGCTGTGCTTTGGCTCGCAATAAATTGTGCCACACGGACATTTCACGCACAGCCTACCAGCCATAAGGACCCATCCAAACACTCCTATGTGAGGCCCAAACTCCTTCGTGCCACTTACTGGCTGCAAAGTAAATCTCTTTCATTTGCTTGACACACCACCTGCACCCCATATGTTAACACTGCTGTCAATATTTCCAATTCCCCATATAACTATTTAATAATAATTAAATAAAAACACAGACTGGTTGCAGGTTCAGTACTGTTTTTAAGAGCCTCCAGAGCCAGGAAAGCACAGCTTACAATCAGATGCTGCCAAGTGGCTCTTGCATGGTCCTAATGCCTGCCATGTCCTTGACACACAAAAACCACCATGCTCAAACCCCAAAGTAAAATGAGCATACTTTAGAGGCTTTTCCTCTCCATTATCCTCTCCCACTGGGGATGCCTCTGCAGTAGAAATTATTTCGACAGGCTCAGGCCTTCCATTTACACATGAAGAACCTGTTTCCTGCTGACAAGGAAGACTCAGGGATTGCGGTGCTGTCCCAGATACATGGTATTCAGGTACCTCCAAGTAAAAATGAAATTCAGGCCATACTTGGACATCCAACAACAGTGCTGCTTAATCCAGTTGAAGCAGCCTCTGCCCTCAAACCCTTATTCCCACCCTCATCATTCTTCCATCACAGAGATCACAAAAGTGTTTATTTACTGCTCAGTGAGTCAGGTTGGGGAAATGCTCTGGCTGAAAAATACACTAGACAGAAATAACATTATTTTTCCAGCTGGAATCTGACTGCACAGCCGGCAATGCCAACACAAAAGAAGGGACAATACACAGATATAAATGAGCAGCAGAGGATGGGAAGGACTGAAAAAGCTAGCACTGAAGTAATACACATCAAATTAGAGCCTCCCTTACAGCCCTGTTAGTTTGCCCTTTAGTCCTAAATCCACCTGATAAAACAAAACAAAACAAAACAAAACTATTCTAATTTAAAAAAAAGATGCAGACTGCACAGAAAGCATTAAAGACTCGGAATAGGGCTTTGCACTAGAGGAAACAGCAAGACCATATGCAATCAAAACTTACAAGGAGTAGGAAAAACTGATTAAAATCCATGCTATTTGTATTCTGACAACTACCATACAGATCATTGAATCTTGGGTTTTCTGTAGTAAATTTAAAAATCTCTCAGAGTGGCAAATCATCTCCTTCCAAAGCACAAGTTTATGCTAGATCTCATCACACTCCATATTTCTTGTTCAGCTGGTCGCTGTGGAAACGTTTCTGGAGCGTGCCAGGAGTCACGTAGCATCTACCTGGGGAGCCCCTGCATTAATCCGTCACCTTCGTGGGTTTCTCTGAGCCCATTGGTTGGTAGGAAGAAAAAGGAGTCTCTTGCCCCTCCCTGTTCTGAATGAAAGACGCTTCCTCTAAATCTTGCTACAGGATTTCAGGCTCAATTCAGCTTCTTTGGGGCTTTTGTCACCAAACAAATGTGATGTCTTTGAAAGAAAGATTAACAGTTTGATGAAAGGATGCAATGGGCAGCTTTGTTCTAGCCTGCTTCCCCTAGAGCTTTTGGTCACTGTCACTTTCTTACCCACGGGAGAATATCTGTCTGACTCTCAGAGGAGATTATGGCCACCTTGTAAGATTTTTCCTCTCCTGGTAACAAAGCACTGGCCACTTTGAGGAGGTGATAATGATGAACGGGGGCTGGATTAGGGGCAAAGAACCTCACATTGATCTCTGAATTCTGAGAAAACACAAAGGAGTCGATGCTGGGATTCAAAATCCATCAAATGCTTAGAGCACATCCAATTCGCTCTCCTGCAGGAGGGGCAAGGCCAGAAGCCCTGTCAGTCCCCCAGTTGTACTTCTTACCTCATTATCAAATTAGCAAGGCTAGTTAAAAGGGCTTGGGATGAGGAACAGATGGCATGGATTATAAACTGTTGATGTTTTTGTACTAAACTAGATATGAATTCTGGACCAAATTACCCAAAGAGTTTACTGGTTTCTGAGAATACTGTCACACTGAGCATATCCACACAGTGCAGTGTTGATATTCAAGCTCATTCTGAACACTAAAGATGGCTAAGCATCCTTTAATGCTTGTGATAGCCTAGCTATTACTGCTCAGCATAACTGCTGTACAAATACACCTGAAGATGAACTGCCCCCTGTCCTTTTCCCTTTACACACTGCCACACACCCCTTCAGGATGCAGAATTTCAATCTATATGATACTTGTGTACAGTAAAACAAGATAATGCCAATTGGCTTCCTCCTTTCAAAAGCTCTGTGGCCAAAGGGGCAGCAAACAGCAAAGCAAAGCTGTATGCAGGGCTGGCACCAATGCCAACAACTGCGGAGGCAGGAGCTGCCATTCCTTGGAGCCCCTTCAGGAACAGATCACTCCTAGCAAAAGCTGACCTCGTTCTGACTTCAGTGACACACAGACTGTCCTACAAGATTTGCCCCACAAGTAATTTTTCATCATTCCCTAGAGGAAAAGTTAGGCTAAGGCTGACTGATGTGGTGATAAACCTACTAAGCATCTGGTTCTGTAAGGCTTTACCAGCATTTCCCATCATTTTAGCAAGAAGTTCATCTCCTTTTTATGTCCAAGGAACCAGGAGCTTAAATGGAGACAGACTGGGTCACGATTTCTTTCACTGAGGAGAAAAAAACCCTTTAAATACAATCCCTGGAAAGCTGCTATGAAGACTCTGCTTCTGTCCTCATTCTTTCCCTACAGCAGTCAGCAGGGCGAAGGACTCCACCACAGCTCTCAGTTGATGGGCAGCCCTGTTCCAGTATAAACTCATCCAAGGTCTGACTAAACAAGACCCTGAGATGATACAGACTTAGGACCTAAAAGCAGTGAATGCACCGCTTTATTACCCATAGACACAAAGCCCAAGGAAAACAGGCTCCCTTCCAGTAATAAAAGCAGACCACTATCAGGCAGTCAAAAGCTCTAATACTAGCTGGGCCGGGAGTCCTCCTGCCGTGCTGCCATGTGAGAGGTTCCAGTCTGATCCTGAACTCCTGAGCTGGCAACACCCCAGCTTGTAGGAGGGACAGCATCTTGTCTTGCTCCCAGACAGCTTTCTTGGATCACTGCAGGAATGGCCTTAACAGCCTCTACACATCACTAGCAAAAATTAAGAGTGACCCTAATTTTGAAGAATGTAAGGGACATGCTTATATGTTGTGTATGTCCATTTGAATGCTTGTGATCTGTACGGATGCTGGGAAAGCTATTGAAAAGCCTTGTGACCATTCCAGAAATTGCCTAAGCTTGAAAGGGAGAGAATATCTTCTCTATAACTACAGTTCAGGATACCAGTATGCCACACACAGTCTAGAAACTCACGCCATACCTTTTACTCGATTTGATGCTGCTCTTGGTGATTTTCTTTCTCTCATTTTACTTTTCCGTGGTTTCCTTTTCTGTGCTCAGCACTGACAATGCTGGCACCATAGTGCACCCTGCTGGAAGGCAGCAGCTAGAGCCATCCTGGAATTATTTCTAGGGATGGCCGACTTCAGTTTGAACAGAGAAATTCAGGTACCAATGCTTTTACTAACAACCCACTAAACCAGCTACTAGGTTCGATTTTCAGATCAGAAATCCTACTGTTCTGATGCACACTCATCTAGTTTTCTCATTCTCTAACACTCTATTGAGAAACTTGTTTGTCAAAACTACTTGTATCAATGTCAGGTAACTCCATGGGATTCTGTAGCTCAGTTTCACACATTCACCAAGCCTAAGGATCACATCTCTAACGAGGAATGAGGATAGCTGTGAGCCATGCTAGGTATTTCAGTCTACCTCTTTTTATCCCTGCGAACATGAAGTACTGCCCTCTCATTTATTATGAGTCTTTTAGTTTGGATTTCAGTGAGACAGCTTGAAAAGCCTTGTCCCCGTGTGGCTCTTGGCAGGCTAAGGAGTAAAGTGCTCTTGCTCTCGGCTTTCACAGAGCCGGGGAGGTGCTGCTTATTGTTAAGCAATGAAAGGGGAGGGCTCAGGTCACATCTGTGAAATGTTAGTGGAGAAGGGAGGCTGGGTGAAAGTAGGTGGCCAGCTCAGCATAGCACTTTGCTGGATTTTGCAAGGCCGCTAGGGAGATAGGCAGCCATTTGTCTTAGAGCCCTGATAAAGGGCCCTTACCTCTGGTGGCTGGCTGGGGGCTGTAAATACCTCTGCAGACACAGACTCTTCAAATGGCTGGAGACCGAGGCTGATAGGGGATTAATCGCCTTGAAGGGAGGCGGGAGGGGGATCGAAAGCAAGTTAATTATCTTTGTTAATGTATGGAGATAAAGCAGGGTCGTGCCTCCTGGCCTTCTTCCTTCCTGCACCCTGACTTTTGGGACAGCCATGATGGGGCTACCAAAATGGCCCTTGAGAGCAGCCACAGAAACTATCTCCCACTTAGAAATGCAACCCCTCCTTCTTCAAGGACTCATTAGGCACCAGCTTTTGCTAAACCCATAAAGACCGTGCTAATGAACCTTAGATGACAGGAGGTTAGTGTTCTAACTGAGGCTACTGTTCGGCAAGCTTACAGAAAAGCTAGTGCTCAAAGTTTTCAGCCAAAGAAATGGCCACAAATCCCTTCGTCTGTAATGCTGTATAAGGAATGTTCCAAAACCACTGCACTTTCAGGTGAAGAAATAGAGCTACAATCCAAGTGGCTGTCACTTCCTCCACAGTCAAATGGTAAAGGAGCTGAAATGATCTTCTGTCTAGGCACTTCTTCTACCCTACCTTCATCTTGAAACAGCAAGTACACAAGACTCACTGATTCACCCTGCCACTGTATACCCATTTGGAATGATGCTGTAAAATCACTCTCAGCAATAAAGAACCACAATGGACAGCAGTAAGTCACGAATCTCCTCAGTCCTCTCTTGAGCCTTCACGTATCATAGTTCAGAAAGCAAAGCCAGCTGAAATGAGCTGACTTGCACTTAATCACTGTCTCAGGAGCCCATTGTCACCTTTGTGTTACTGCCACTGACAACGAAGAAGTCCAAGCTGAACATCACCCTCCATGGCTGTCATCAAGTTTATGGCCAGGCATACCAGGAATCTGGACTCCTACGTACCACTGCCCGTTAAACTGAGGTCAGTTACGCATGTCTGGGACTATCAACTTGTATTTGCATTTAACTGAATCACAGTTCCCAGTAAGACATCCAGCATGATCTTAAGATATCAAGAGACACAGGCTCATCCCTTACCCTTGCTAACGTAATCATTTCACTGTTAAAAGTTGTATCTAATGGTTCATTTTAGTTCTGGCTATAATTTTTAGCTGCTGATTCCTGTTATGCCTTTCTCTGCTATAATAAATAGATATTCAATACCTAATACTAAAACTCCACAGAGTATTTACACAGTGTAATACAGCCATTCTTGTGGGCTTTTCCTGAAGATAAACAGATTGAACTGTTTATGTCTCTCACCAGCCTTTGAATCACTTTGTGACTCTTTTCTGCAACTCTCCAGTGTTGCAGTGTGCAGTAATCCAGTTATGATTCTGCTAACAGTATATGCAAAAGTAAAGTCACCCCCTATTTGCTACACCCTTGTTTATGTATCTGCAGATCAAGTTATCCTTTTAAGTCTCAGGATCAGCCTGGGAGCAATGTTCAGTGGGTTGTGCCTGGATTTCCTTTCAGAGCCACAGCTTCTAGAATACAATTCTCAAAGTCTGACTTACAGTCCTTACTTTCCTTGTGACTTTGCAGGTAGGCACATCAAAATGAACTATATTTAAGTAAGCCCCGTTTTCCTGATCTCTGTATCCATCCTACCCTTGTCATTGTTTGTCTCTCAACCAACCCTTTACTTTTACATAATTTATAAGTAAGTTGAAGAATACCAGTATTGGCACTGGTCTCTTTCTCACCTCTTCCAGAAATACACCCATTCAGTGAATTCTGAATCACAACTGCTAAGGAAGATAAAATTTAGAGGAATAATTCTGCAATGCCGGGATTTATTAAAGATTATTATGCCACAAATCTCCTGAGATAATGATTTCAGAAGTAACTTATCTGACTCTGCCATTTTAATGTTTTTGACCCACAGTAAATGTTGTTTAACTCTTCCCTCCCTTAGCAAACAGTCTGAAAACTGTCTGAAACAGTATTTTATTGTCTTTGCTTGATGCAAGTCCATATTCTTTCCAAAAATAAACCAGAAAAAAATTGAGCTCTTCTGCCCTTCCACATGCTTATCAGCCTTTTTACCATCACCATTTAGTGACAGTTTCCAGTACCTTTACTATGCTTTCTTTTCTTCTCAATATAGTTTAAAAAAAATCTGTCTTACCGTTGTCACGGACTACTCCAGTTATTCTAGCTCCCTTTGTCATTCTCTACTCATTATAAATTCCAATTTATATCAATCATTAATCATTCAAAACCTTCTGCATTTCCTTTTATACGTCTTTTTAAATTCTAATTTCTACTCTTAATCTACAAGTGAACTGTGGTAGGTTTTCAGCCAAAGGCAGCTATTTACTGACTGGGGTCATGACTTTTGAAGAAAGTCTTCTCATATAAATCCTATTCCCATTCATATCTTTTCCTATCTAAACATACCTCCCCGCCTACATCAGTTTTTAGCAGTGTTCTGTTGGTGTCCCTTATCTCCGTATCAAAGTGATCTGAGTCAGTAATCTGTAACAAACCCTCAGAGTCAAGTTATTGCTTTTCTGAACTGTAGTTTGAAAGTGGCAGAGAACTGAATTCCCCATCCCTTGTCTCACTTCCTTCCAAGCTTTCCATTCTACACTAGTACCTTAAGCTTTCACTCATCCCCTTTCTTTATCCTTGCAGAATGGAGCATAGTCTGATCTGATACACCAGGGTCACAGTAAAATCAACCTTCCCCCTCCATTTTCACTTCCTCCATCAGTATCAGTGCCTCAAAAGTGTCTCTTATTTCATATCTCCACAACATTAAGTCATCAAGTGAAAATGCTGTAGGCATGCTAGGAATTATTGCTATTTGCTTTGCCATTCCATTATCTACAAGCAGATGTAAAACTGCCACAGCCCTAGCTCCTGAAATACTATGTCCAGGGTTCCAAACTCCATGCAGCAGAAAGGACAACGCTGGCAGTGCGCCAGCAGCTGAAAGGCCACAACTAATTGTGCATAAAGTTGAGCAGATTGTCTGCTTAGACTAGAGCAAACAAGCTTATCTTTAATGCAGACATATGGCCAGCAAAACCTACAGATCCCAGCATGCAACGTTGTGGCCAGCTGGCCATTTGGATCAGGATGAAGCATTACATGATCTGATACTGTGGTGACAGAAGATCAGTATCACAACCCCTCCACGTTCATGCTGTCGAGACAAGGTTCTCATTTCCCACTTTTCTCTAGAATAATTTTTAAAAATGCATTTAAAAAACCCCAACTAAGTCAGTCACTTGTCTGTGGGAGCTGAGACACCAAGAAAAAACAGACAGACTCACAGGAGGATTAAAGGAGGAGCAACATATTCTGCACTCTTAAAGTGCACAGATAACCTGATAGATAGACACACACAGAATCTGGAACCTGCAAACACCACAGATATCACTGGTAAAGATAAGACTGGCAGACAGTTTTGTTACAAAACTCCAGTTTTTCCAATTTTGCACTAAACTATGCTTTTACCATTGTTGCCTTTATTCAACCCAGTTTTAACTTCCTTTCTTCCCACCTCTCAGCTGTCATATAAAATGTTCTCTCTGCCTCCAACTTTCCATTCTGTAAGACACCTCTGCTCTCCTATAATGACACACCATATATCTTATGACAGTTACCCCCTTGACAGCCATCACAGATGCTAAGTCTCCAATTAATGGAGAAAACTATTCCAACAGAGTCGTTACTTTTAGACAGGTTAAAATCAGCCCTTAATCTCTCAGTTCTGTTCTTCAGGTCTTTTAAGATGCTAGGGGAATTTAGCCAATGCAGGCCGGGAGCCTCACTCCAATGTCACTTACCCCCAGATCACTTCTTATGTATTTGTTGAGAAAAGAGACAATTCTAGTTTCAGTCACAATTCTAGATGCAGTAAATTTGAGAATTCCTACTTCTGCTCTGACAATAACTGTTCAAGACAGGATCTAACCAGGAAAGGCAAGAAAAACTTCAGGTCAAAATGAGGGGATTTGCCAGAGCTATGAACATGTCAGTAAATAGAAAAAGCACTGTCTACTTTTTCTGCTCTCTCAGGACTAACATGCACTGTCAGAGCTGAAGGAAAGTAATATGAGTACCAGAGTCTGAGCGTCTCACAACCAGAACTGACTTTGGCAAAGCCATGCTGATAAAATCAGCAGAAAGCCTGTGTCTGCCTTCTGGGGGTATTTTCCCCCCACATTTTCACAAGCAACCAGTACTTTTAGGCAACCTGAATGCTTGTTAAAGGAGGCTGGGTTGATCTTTCTTTAATGTCAGAGCTTCTATCTGCATGTGATAGAATGCAATTAGAGAGGCTACATGCCTTGCTGATCCTGTTAACCAATTCCTGTCTTACCTCCTTCACCTCATCCCCAAATTCAGGACAGAGCAGGCAGAGCTCCACAGGCACCATGATGAATCTTCTCTTTCATTAAGAAGCACTTACTTTAGCTCAGGTAGTCTTTGAGAGGTAACTTTTTTAAGAAGACTGAAATCTACACTAACAGCAACATCCTCCCGGGAAGGGGGCAAAGGTTCATGCTTACACAGACATCAGGCTGCCACAGGAACACAATCATGACAGTGGCACAGTTGAGCCCCACTTTCTATCTGCCACTGGGTAAAATACAGCTACAAGTCAAATTTGATTTGAAGACTTTAACAAAACCACCATCTTCATGTCTAACACATGGTGTGTCTCCCTACCACGAGGGAGGGAGGAAAAAAGAGGGGGGAGCAGCGGGAAGGCAAACCGTAGCAACACCCGAACTACCATACAAAAGTGCAGCTAAAATTTTCATAGGAGAGATCTAGGATCTAATCCCTCTTGCAATTCTGCTTTGAGTTAAAAGGGCCACCACAATTTTACAGTGTATGTAAAAATGTGCAGTCTCTCCAGTCTACACCTCTGGGAAACAACTGCATCAAGGACACTCCCAGTAAGTCAAAGAGTGGTTTAGATTTTAGCGGTTTATGCTCTGTCAAAAATGTTCAGAATTCAGGCAGGAACTCACATTCTCAGTTCTTTTGTTGCCAAAGGGAAGATTGGGAGGAGGGGCTAAGAAGAGAGAGGAAGGGAGGGAGAGAGAGTCTGAAAGGCTATTTCCAACACTGGCAATTCACTGTCCGTCCACTCAATTCCATCTGGCACAGGTCACCTAGTATCCTATCCTACTACTCCAGGACAGGAATAAAATAACAAATCTACATTCTAATTTTTTCCCTAGAATCTTTCTTGACAGAGGACATGAAAACACTTGGTCCAATACAAAAAATGCAGCAAATCAGCAAAAAGAAGATAGAAACAAATAACAAGCCACTCCCATCTCTTTAGAGAAAGATCCTGCCAGAGGGATCCCTTGGAGAGATTTTAAATATATTTGCAGTTGTCCAGCAGAACAGTAGAGACGTAAACTGAAGATACAATCCAGTATGCCTTTATTTTTTTCTCCTTTCACAGTGTATAATCCTGCTAGAGTACAGACTATTCCAACACAGTTTATCAAAGGAACATTCGAATTCAGCCTCTCCAAGATATCAGCTTGGTGTTAATGAGAGCCCATTTAGATAAAAAGCAATACTGGATGGGACAAGAGGTGTGAAATACTTCAAACCACATAAATTCCCTCTATCACTGGTGCAGTTATCTCTCCCAATAGGGTCACCAGTTGTCACAGGCTTTACAGAAGTCAGGAGGGAATATGGCACTGGGGCAGAGTGTGGTCAGATCTGTTGTGAGGATGTGACAGGCCTGGTACACTTACATCTTTCCACTGGCAAGCATTTAGAATTGCATAAAACAAGAAATAACTAGTTATCTTTAGTAAAGGATAAAGTTCCTTTACAGATTCACAGAAGCTTCTCCCAAGCACACCACCTCCACAGTAACCCACATCAGTCCCCTCAGTGTTTCCTAGGCTATTCAAACTTCCCTATTGCCTTCCCTTTCATAGCATCTATTGATTTTGCTACCTTTACCTTGTGGGATATCATGTTCCAGAGAATCTAGAAAGTCGGTGGATGGGTCCAGGTCAGCCTTTTCTAGCAGGGTTTTATTCTTCAGGTTAACAGGCTTGGTGAAATGGAAATAGGAACTTAACTTTTTTGCCTCCAGCAAAGACAGACCTGCGAACAGCCATTGGTGGACATCAATACAGTGAACTAGGGTAACATTCATTATACTATCGAGTATAACACTGTTTCTCTAATGCCCGCAGCCTAGGACAGAGTCACAATCTTTCTCCAGTAGACTCCACAGAAGGCTTGTCAGAAACAGGTGTGCATTGCAGACCATTCTGACTGCAGTCTCAGATAACCAGTGGGTACCAAATTGAGGACAACTTTCTGTGCCCATTTGGTCATATCCTATATCTAAATGGACAATTCAATACAGCCACAATTGCTAAACACTGACATAAACTACAGTTTATACAGAGAAATGACTCAGTTTAATGACTCAGAACTATTACTGACTTTTTTCCCACCTTCCAGAGTTGAATCATGCACCTGAACATTAGTGGCAGTGGATTCTCTCCTCCCTGTTCATCTTACTAAAGTGAAAAAAAACCCCAACTGAAATCAAAACATCAGTAGAGAAAGTAATCTTAATTTACAGCTTTTATGATCAAAGTACAGTTGATCCTGATAAAGACAATCAGAATTTACCTTCAAAGTGTCTGTTTTCATGCACAGACCCAAGAGGAGTCTTCACAAATGCGCCCCGGGGGACGATACCAACTGCTTTGTCTATCTGTTCTATTGTAGCTATGAGGCGGACCTCCTCCTTGATCACAGGCTTTAAAGAAAAAATAGGGAAATTTTAAAGGCAGGACTTTCCTTGTTTCCATTTCTGAAAATAAACTTGAGGTAACACAATGGACTTACCATCTTGGAGTCCAATGGCACTAAGAGGACCTCAAAGACATTTCTCTCATAAGATATGACAGAAAACATGGCTAGGAGCAGACAGTTTAGACTCACCAGAGATCTAACTATCCATCCCTTCATCTGTTCTTTCCTCCCTCTCAATTCACCTACTTATGACTTGTCTATTCATTTATAAAGAATGCTGCCTGCAGTCACTATTAAAGCTTCAGAAACTGCAGTGAAGATCTGTACCAGTTGTGCATAATGAAGCATAAGGGATATATACTATTTCTGAGGCCTGCTGAACTCTAGCAAAAACTCAAGTAAGAGTTAAATCAAGAAGCTGTTGCTACACAACGACAGTGAAGAAGTACAGACAGAGCCACAGAATATTCTGAGTTGGAAGGGACCCATAAGGATCATCAAATCCAACTCTTAAGCAAACCGCCTGTACAGTGATTGAACCTGCAACCTTGGTGTTACTAGCACCATGCTCTAACCAAGAGGAAATGGTGTATCTTTCGCCTGACCACACGCTCACACTGCTCATTATGAAGGAGAAGCCATCACCTGTCCAGTGTGAGGGGCACAACTGTAGCAAAGACAGTTTGAAAGTGTTTTGCTGTATTTACCTCCTTACCACCTTCAATCAGTCTTGCAGAAGCTTCTGCGTTTATCTCAGCCAAGCTGTACTCAAAAGAAGGATCCCCCTGGAAGCGGCCCTTCAGCTGCTCAGCCAGTGCAAGCATCTCCTTGGTGCCTGGTGTCAGGAGGCTCCAGTCCAAGCAGTTCAAGCTGCCAACGACAAGCACGACTCAGGGCCGAGCCTGTTGAAGAACAGGGCCCGAAACAACTGCGCCAGGCCCCTCAGGCCCCAGCGAGGCTCCCTCCCGGAAAGCCGAACAGCACCCCCCGACTCCCACGGCCCCAAACCGGCCAGGCCGGTCCCCGCTGCCCGGGACGGCGCGGCGGCCCCCGCACCTGTACAGGCGGCTGCGGGGCGCGGCGCGGTTGGGGCCCAGCCCCTCGGCGATGTAGTAGGTGCCGCGCAGGCCCTGGATGCAGCCCCAGAACCAGACCCGCTCGAAGCGGTAGTCGCGCTGCAGCAGCGGCAGCGAGGCGCCCAGCGCCGCCCGCCGCTCCGGGCTGAGCCCCGCGCCGCCGCCGGCCACCAGCGGCAGCGCCGCGGGCAGCGACAGCGCCTCCATCCCGCTCCGCGTCCCCGTTGCCGGGAGACCGCGGCCGCCGGCCCCGGGTCACGGCCGGAAGGCTGCGGGTCACGCCGCGCTTCCGCCGCAGCAGCGAGGGAGCAGGCAGGCAGCGCCGGGCGTGCCGTGCTCAGCTAACCCCGCCCGGGACACAGAGACCCTGACGAGCAGCAGCACAATAAGGATGCAGTTGTGGGCGTCTGCCTGCGCGTGAGTTCCTCAGTTTCAAGAGGCCTAAATCCAAAGTCAAGTCAAAAACGCAGGAGGGCATAAATTGCATTGCACCCTCACCGGGATACCACAGATGGCTCAATTTTCTTTATTTCTTACATGGACAACCCCTTCGGAAGCTCACTGCTTACAATGTCACAGATCCTGAGGAGGGCCATGAAATTGATAAGAGGACTGAAGCACCTCCCCTACGAAGACAGCCTGAGAAGTTTGGGACTCTAGCTTGGAGAAGGTTTTATGGAGAGCTCATAGCAACCTTCCGCTATCTACAGGGAAGCCAGAGAGGGACTCTTCATCCAGAACCATAGTGATAGGACAGGGAGTGATGGCTACAAACTGAAAGAGAGGAAATTTAGGTTAGATATTGGGAAGAAATTCTTTACTGTGAGCGTGGTGAGACACTGGAACAGGTTGCCCAGGGAGGTTGTGGATGACCCAACCCTCGCAGTGTTCACAGGCAGGTTGGGTAGGGCCTTGAGCAACCTGGTCTAGTGTGAGGTGTCCCTGCCCATGGCAGGGGGTGTTGGGACTAGATGATCTTTAAGGTCCATTCCAACCCCTTAACATTTCATGATTCTGTGATCTTATCTAGGTCATGTACCTCTGTAAAGAAATGGTTTATTTATAAATTACAGCATTTGGATTGCTCTTTGGCAGCTCATTTTGCTGAATCACAGACATCCAGGAAACAGCTCCTGCCCTAAAAATCTTGCTGTCTGGCTTAACACAAAATACAATAAATAAGTAATGAGATTGTGCAGCTGCTTAGACAAATAGAATTTCTGTTTGACGTCTTCAGGAAGTTTAAGCTTTTATGTGTGCGCGTTATATAAATAAATATGTGCATGCACTTACATTTAAATCCATTGTAAAGTCATAAATTCTTTCTTTTTCATCCGTTTCCTGTTCACTTGTAAGGAGAACACTGATCCTGGGACCGCTGCCTGTAATGGTTATCACCTGATTTTTTGTCAAGTGAGATGGTTAATGCGCTGTACAGCACACAATCTGACCCATTACCTTTACTTATCCTGCACAAAAGGCCACTCAGATTCCTGAAGATTAACCACCTCTCTTTGACACGAATCATGCAGAACACACAGGAGTGACCGCAGACTTTTTGTCCATGCTGCCACCTACCTGTGCCTGATTTGCTCAGTGGAACAGGAATTTTCAGGCTTTGTAGACTCATTTTATCACTGACTTCTCTAGAAGTGTTTTTGTGTTAATATTTTATGTTAGGGCTGCAATTGACCAGTAAACAGCAGAACTGCAAGCCAAACTCATTTCACATGAGTCAGAGAGGCAGCCCAAGATCATAATGAATTTCTGCCACTGTCAACCACAGCTGGATTCAAAACAGATGCGAACAGCTGAGAGGCTCTTTAGCCTGTTATGGATCTTCTAAGTCACCTAGTCTCTAGTCTTTGCCTGTCCTGACTGAAGATTATCAAAAAGGATATCTATAGCTTAAGGAAATTCTTCCTGGTCCAGTAAAGTGTGGTGGGTAACTCCGCTCCCCTTTGTCTTGACCCCAATTACTAAACACTGATAAGGATCGGGAAGTAAGTGGTTGCATTATTTAACAAATGAAAGGTCAAAAGCGCTGCTATTCAGTAAGGTCAAAGGTTACCATCACTGTTATTAAACAGTTTGAAAGCAGTTTTTCCCATTCCTTGCCATCCCAGGCTCAAACAAGGATCTGCTCAGCAGTGGGGCAGACGGGAGGGAAGAGAGGCACCAGGCATCATTCAGCTGGCAGCTGACGAGGTGGCATTTCTGAGACACCTGCTTCAGCAAGGGAAGGTGCCACAATCCAGCAGCTCCCATCAGAGGACTGGGTTCTCCTGCCTTTGCACAGAACACGCACATAGCTGTGTGCCAAACAGCTTCAGCTTCTCCCAGCTCCACCCTTTAGAGGTGGTGTCCTTTTGGGGGAGAAATCAACCTCAGGCTCCCTTCCACTCATCTCAGGCAAGGTAGTGAAGCTTACAGAAGTGAGCAACTTGAAATGCATGTGAGTTGCTGCTGTGTGCACAGTGGCTCCTGGATGCTTGCACACCTTCATGAAACCTTTGAAAACACTTCTAGTGATGTAATGAAGTGAGCTCATCTTCCTATATGTTCTTTAGTATACCTCATCTCCAAAGAAAGAAGAATAGCTATCATTCCATGTCACTTCAGTTTCTGCTGGTACAAATTAAGAAGGCTGTCCTCAAAATACTCTTGCAGAACAACTATTGCACTGGCCTGGGCATCCATTGGGCTGACAATGATCACAAGTTATACAGGTATCCATCACCCACTTTTTTATGTGGTGGGGACAAACCTGCAGTTGGTTCTGATGCTGCAAAAAATGTACAGGGGATTATTCCTCCTATGTGTGTTGATGATAAAATCTGATTTTCCTTCAAAAGTTCGGACTGTCTCTGACTTCATAAACATTGCAGCTTTGAATCATTCTCCTGCATGTAAGTCATTAGTGCTAAGGACAGTGAAAGATAGTAAGCAAGAGAGGAAAGTACGGGGTTTTTCTCAGTAAGGAAGGAAAGATAGATGGCTCCTTGTCAGAAGGGGAGGAGACTGTGGAGGACAAACAGCTGAACAAACTTCAAGGCTTGCAAAGTGAAGCCTTGAGCTATGCTGAGCATAAAAAGTAAGGAACTGGAGCCAAGTAACAGTGTAACAGCAACAGAAAGGATCAGGAGTGTCCTTACCTGATATAGTACAGACACTTTCCTCTGTCTTGGAGATTGTACCAAATATGGAAAAACTCTAGAAATACTTCGACTGCACACTGTTCAAAGGAAAAGGATGTGGGTCTATTTGGCTTGTCCAGGACCAATGCCATTTTCTCCATTAGTGAGACCTGAGCTAGCTGTGTGCAGTCATGGGGAGACACAGAGAGGAAGGGGTGAAAGTGCAGTGTGTGCCTCCTTCACTTCTGGAATGCCTGCAGTAGCACTCTTGGTAACAACTCAGCAAAAAAATCAGGCTAGTAGGTCAGGATGGGAACAGCTGTGCTGAGATATGGAGAAAATCTGCAGGATGACTGTCACAAGCCTTTCCTGGGGATTCTCTTTGGCATAATCCTGGGCAGGCAATATGCCCAAAAGAAGTGGTTATCCTGCCTTACTCAGGAAAAGACAGGCACAAGAGCCAAAGAGCTTTGTCATTTTGTGACATGAAGTTTTCTATGTCTTTAAGGTTTGTGTCATGCTTTTCATCACTCCCCTAATAGCATCTATCATGCTGACTGCTCTTGGCAGAGGGGGAAAGGTAGAGTTTACTGGGGTAAGAAATACCAATATGCTGATTACATCATCCTGCCTGGGCATCACTCAAGGCGCTGTGATACCTCTAGCTGACAGCTGAACACACATGTCTGTCTTGGTTGTTTTTCAGGTACCCGGAGGGGTGAGAAGCAGCACTGTGACTTTGCACACACCATACTGCCAGTCAGGCTGCTGACAGCCTGAGGAGGAAGGTGCTGTGGAGGAACCCTGGGAAAGACAAAACAGCACAGTGAGAAATTGCTGTGTCAGTGTAGTTCTGACTGTGCTTAGGCTTCAGGAGGATGTAATGCATTGGTATAGGTGTTATCCAGCCCATGATTTTAGTGTCTTGGCATTAGGATTTAATACCTTCACAAATAACTAATACAGGGGGTTTCAGAAATCCTACAAGGATAGGCAGTGCATGAAAGATTGCTAAATTGTTTTGGTGATTCCCTGGCAGCAACTGGCTGACAACAGTCCCTGTTCTTCATAAATTCAATTTTTAGGACTGACACTCATCCTTATCTCTACAAGCTGCAGTTGCTACAGCAAAATGGTAGAAGAGCATATCTTAAAATGCAGGGACCTGAATGACTTACGCTTTTCAGAGCTGGGACCAAGACTACACATCACAGAAAGGAATAAATCAGCAGCCAGCAGTAATCGCAGTCTTGGTGTAAAAGGTTTTAATCAACTTGTCCTTGGAAGAGAGCTCAACAGGTCTGAAGCTTTCAGGTGGCTCTAGGCAGAATCTCTCTGAAGTGTTTAAGCAAAGGAGCAACAAAGACGAGAGTGATGCCTGATGCTTGTGGCAAGCTGATGATGGGATGGGTGTTTCTGGCCTACCACCTGAGAACCCAGAGCAGAAGTAAAGAAGTGCATCCAGTGGAGCTCTGGGATTAGAACAATGGATGAGGCAGGTCTCATTAATTAAAGATGAGGTTGCCAGAAAATATTCTTCTTGTAGTAAGCTTAGTAAAAACTAGGCAGAGCTTATTCCTGTTTGAGACAGCTGCATGTCTCTCTTTGCCAGATAGTCAGAGACCACTGGCCTTTCCTCAGTGTCACTTTCTATAGTGATTGCTATTTTCAACAGGTTTTTTTTCCTCGGAAAATACTTCCCAGTATGAAATTTCTACTCAGTCTGAGGCACTTGCTTAGGTCTTTTAACCTTTAAAAATGTGCAGGAGCCAGAGACCAGCTCCGGTGGGCTTCAGACAACTGTCTGTGCCCTCCAAGCATCAAATATCCATAGCAGTGTTTGCATCCCCATCTTTGGGGCACTGACTCTTGCCAGCAAAGCTCCGCCATCTCCTCAGCAAGCCTTTTGCCTTTGTGTGGATTCACTCTTCCACCTGCTGCTGAATTACTTTGTTTTAAAAACCCAGCTACACTGTGCTGACATTGTATGTGGTTTCTATTCCCAGTAATAGAGTGGAGCCAGGTAAATTATATCTAAAAAGGAAAAGAGGGTTCTCTGCACAGCATCTGCTGCAGAGTCTGTCCCTCCACATGCAGTGTGTGGCCCTCACCCAGCCAGCCTTGCAGCTGCACTAACAAAGGAGGGGTTTCCTCATTTTTACTGCAAGACTGAAAAATATGTTCTGTCTAATTCAGGAGTAAATGTTACTCCACTGAAATTTCCAGCTTTTCTTTCCTGCCTCAACTCAGCTCTGGGCAGAGATTGAGGAAATCTGAGATGACCCAGGAGAGAGTGCAGCAGAGACCTCTGCCTAAACTGTTTGCATAGATAATACCCTTTCCAAATGCTGGCACCTGGGAATCCTTTAATGACTTGGATGGTGCTTTGAGTAGACTGAGTATCACCTTTCAGAAACAAAGGCTTATTATTATTTATTTATCTACCTTAAATCTTACAAGCAGTTAGAAAGTAACCCTTTATTGTGTTACATTCCTACCACTGTGCTGAACATCATGAGGTCGAAGTTTGTTCTCATTTACTCTGATTTAACTACAAGTGTAAATCTATATTAGGGCAGATACTTTACATCAAATTTTCAAAGGGCAGAATTTGTCTCTATTCATTTAGTAATTTTAAACACACATTTCCCATTCATAAGGGACTTATATGTGAAAAATTCCAAATATTAAATGGATGTGTGCCTCCAACGTAGCTATTATTGCAAAGCTAAGTAATCATTTGTAACTGAGAGGATAGGGTTGTCACTGAAAGAAGTAACAGACCACCCTGTAAAATGTATTTTATCCTCTGCATTGGGAAATTGTTTTAACAACCGAACCTTTACTGACATTTCTTTATTGACAGAGCTCTGGTAGGAGTATTTTTTCCTTCTTGTCTGCATAGAGGCTTCTATTTGATCTAAAGAGAGAACGCAGTCTGTGGTTTCATGGGTATGCATGAAGACTCTTCTTAATAACCTGATCCAGAGTCCTAATCCTCTGAAATTTATTTCCTACCTTGCTCCTTCTTGCCTTGTTTACCATTGTCTGCATCACTCCCAAAATCTTATCAACTATAAAGTAATAATTTGTAGGCCTAAGCCACATTCTTTTAAGACTCCAGCCTTTCTTGGTTGGTTTCACCTCTTTTCCAGTTCTTTGATTTTTAAGCAATATATAGCAAAAAAAAAAAAAAAAGTGAACAAGTAAATGCTGCAGCTTTAGAGTTTTTCCTTTGCCTGAGCTCAGCAAGGGTGGAGGGTCACTCTGAGTTTGTTTGGCACCTTGCAGAATTAGTCCTCCTCCCAGTCTGGCCTTTAGTCTATATGGGAAAATGAGTGGTGTCACAATAATAAGTACCAGCTTGCTTTCCTGCAGTAACTGTTACATTTGCCTTTGCTTCCAACAGCCTTTACCTCAGAATTTCCTGTAGCAGAGTGACCTTGTCCAGCAAGGTCTGGAGGTCATTGCAGATCTGAGCCAAGGAAGTTTCCTTATGACAGTAAGAGAAACCACATGCCCAAGTCCCCCCTGTGAGTTTGTCAATGCAGCAGCACAGCAATATGCCCGTGAAAGATGGCGTGGGTCTCTCATAGCCAGTTGTGTGGGGTTCCTAGCCAGCCACAGGGCAATTTCCTGCTTAAAACAACTTGTGAGACATAGAGGTGCATCTGAACTGTGCGGCCTGGGGCTGTTTTCCAGCTTGGAGGCCCAGATGTGCACTGCAGTCACATGCTGCTTGTTTGTCAGGATGCGGCCAGAGTGTGTAACTGTCTGCCCTCTCCTCTCTCTCCTCCCTACCATGCTTCCCACTTCCCATTGGGAAGAAAAGGGATTGAGGGCAGGAGGGTGGGTGGTGTGGTGGACTCCTGGTTTTAGACTGCCTCAGAATCTCATACAGTTCACCTCAGACTAACAACAACACATTGCAAAGCTTGACCTGGCAGAGTAGAATCACTGTGGGATGGGTTGTTGCCAACTTCTGAGCATGTAAGCCATGCAGACTTGGACTGTAGCAGTGCTTTTGAACCAAATTTCCTTTCCCAGATAACCACCACGAGATGTCCTCAAGTACTCTTTGTTTTAGTGCTACCATTACCAGCAGGGATGAGCTAAGGTGTAATTGTTTTGGGAGAGGGCTGTTGGGGTCAATATTGACGGATCTGCCTAATTCTAGGACTTCAGTCAGTCTCTGTTTATAAGTGCTTAATCAATTTCAAAATACAAAACAACCTAAAGTTTCCTTTTCATTTGACCACAGCTTTATTTTTGCCCCTGTTAACCCAGAATCACATCCTTTCAGCTTGAGATCATTTATCTTAGAAATCATGGGCCACAGCTGTATGAAGTTGGCTGAGGAAAGGTGAATGCTGCAGCATTTTTCTGAACGTCATCTACTTGATGTAGAGAGAAATAGAGCTCAGGTAGGCTGTTAGGTGTGTGCATTGCTGAGTGGTTGGAAGAATAGCGCTGTGAAAAAAACCTGAATTCAGGAATAGGTTAAAATACAGGTTTAACAACAGCCAGAGGCTATTGGTTGAAGCCTAGATCCAGCAGAAGTCAGTGTCAAAGCTTTCATTGATTTTGCTGGATCAGGATCTCATCTGGGGAGTGCAAATGAGAAGTCAATGGAACTGCAGTTGCAGAAACAGCAGTAAAGCAGCTGCGGTCAATGTTTCATATGGAGAAAAAATTTACAAACCTACAATATGAGCTTGATGAGAAAGTTAAGGGTGGTTTTGAGGTGTCTACCCATTCTGAAGAGAAGCTGTAAGATAACATCATGGGAGATGATTAGAGCATGGCCTGGGCTCCGGCCATTGGGAGTTCCTCTCTTCCAAACAAAACTCACAGCTGTCTCACATTACTAACTAAAGCAGACTCCTAAGGGGAGAGATTCCTCACAAATTACTTGTGAGAGCACAACAGCATGGTTCAAAATCCCAGAGGACTTCTGGTTACAATTATGTAACAATACTAAAGTCCATTGAACTGATTGCTTAAGCCAGAAGTAACCGTGGCTGATGATGAGCTCCCTCGTATGCTGTAGAAATCCTACCTGGTAAATATTCACAGGCTTTGCACCTACCAGAGCAGGCCCCTGCTCCCTCAGTAGTGAGAACATCAAGCAGTCATTCCTACCCCATAGGAATTGGTTTGGGAGAAGGCAGCATGCAAGAAATCTCTTTTTGTTTAGTTTAAACCACACCTCCTTGGGTACTCTGAACAACTCATGAATAGTAAGTAACATTATTATTTCTCTTCCCCTCCACTGTTTTTAAGCAGAAAATTTAATGCTAATAGAACCTGAAGGTAGCAAGGAAGCTTTTGTTTGTTTGTTTAGTTAGTGCTTTTTAAAGTTCCTTTTAAAATAATATTTTATAAGGATTTTTTTCTTTGTGAGGTTATGACTAGAGAAGACCTGGAGGGGATGACAAAATATCTCTCTCTCTCAGGTGCTGTATTCAGAAACAGATGTGAATTGTCTTCTATGGACAACTTGTTGACGTCTTTTATTGTTACAGTTGTTGGATCAAAAAAATAGTGGAGGTAGTGGAGACAGCAGGCCTGTGAGCAGCCTAGGAGCAGGCAAGCAGCAAATGGGAATTTCACTGAACTGATTTTGTACAGCAAAAGCCTGGTACACAGTGCCCTCTGTGTTCCACAGAGAAGAGTGCATCCCTCTGAACCTTGTTGAAAGAAATAAGCAAAATTCTAGCTAAGAAGTATGTTGAAGGGATGCCAGCCATTCAACTTGGCCTCCTCCTTAATCTTTGTGTGTTTGGAAATGCTGTGCAAGTCAGGGCTCCTCCAGCCCAAAGCAGAGCAACAAATTAGCTTAGACATTTGTGTCCCTGCAGGGAGATCTATCAGACATGGACACACAAGCCTTTGCCAGAAGAAGAAGGGCTTTGACCCTCTGTAGGAGCACCAGAACTGTGTTTGCTTCAAATGCTTTGTGTTGAAAGGCACTTGGAGTTTGGAGAATTTGAGGGACCCAAATGCAGGGATCCAGTGAGATCCTCACTTGTTGCATTCTCTGTGCCTCTACCAGAGTTCAGCCAGGCTTGTCACAAGCTGGAAATGTCTCTTCTCTTCTAATTTTGGTAGCAACAACAGGATGGGTCTTTTCAGAGAGCCCTCCTCACTGAAAGAAACCCAAAATGCAAACGTACCAGGAGCTAAGAGTTTTCACATTCCAGGAGAACACGAAGTTTCTGAGTTAGAGACAAATCTGCATGGGAAGAATCTGCAAGTAGCCTGTTGCCCAGTGGTGTGAGAACATGTGTGGTGGACAGACTGCACTCAGCATCCAGGGATGCGGCAGCTGCTGTGCCTGGCGCACACACAGGTGCTACTGAGGCCTCAGCTGCTCACAGTTCCAGGAACTAGAGGCAGAGGCAGCCAGAAGGAGCAAAGAAAACACAGACTGAATAATCAGGAAAAGAAGATAAACTGTGCTGAGTGGCAGCTGGTCTTTAGAAAACAGGCCATGTAAATACCCCAAGGGCCTTGTGCATCATCCCTGGGAAGCTAGTCCCCAGAGAGGGACTCAGCTGGATCACCACGCCACTCCACACTGGAGGTATGTTTACTTCTGCACAGTCTTCAGTGTTTCCTGTGAGAACATTCCCCTGCTCATAATCAGTATCTGCTGACCTTTCAACAACAGTGTTTCCCTTCTGTGTCTGTACACATCTGTCTGTGCCAAAAAAGCCTCTGTATAAATTATTTACTGCTCATCTTCAGGCCACTGAAGGCAAAGGTGCAGTCCAGTCCCACTTTTTACAGTGTCGAGGGGAGAGAGCAGTGACCAAATAACAGGATTGTGCATTTTGTCTTCAGTGCATAGGTGACGTACAGTGTAGTTTCCCTCCCTGTATATAATGGAAGCAGTTTGTAGGAATAATTTTCTGCATCTTATATACTGACAGTTCTACTGATACTTTTGCAGTGGTAGGGATAGGTAGGTTTTAGAAGTGGAATGCAGCTTGCCAGCAGTGTTTCAGTGCTGGCTGTTAATGTTGCCTCTGGCTGTAAGTGTGCAAACCATCCTTCAATGAATATTTGACAAGAGGTATCACTAGTCTGCCCTTCTATTTACCTGTAGATCCATTTTGTGTCTGCTATATCCCTTTCTTTTTCTGTTCATCCTTTGCTGTGTTTCTCTCTTCTCTCTCTGTCCCTCCTGTGGTTCTCCAGAAATGTGCCTTGTAACATTCATTCCCTGCAATTCATTTGTACTGGTGGGCTTGCCAGGCCTGGAGGCACACAGAAATTTTGGCACTGGCTTTGACGTGATCACCAGTGATCTTGGCAAAAGAACTGACCCCAGCCTGGAGCTGTGGGTTTCCTTGTGAGGGCTCTGCAGAGGCCCCACAGAGCAGGGGTGACCAAAGGAGAGGGACAGCTGAAATGATTTGCTATCAAACAGTTTCTTTGTCTAAGCTGAGGTCTGGACCAGAAGAGCAGTGCTCTCGAAGCAGCACATAGGTGCTCTCTGGCCCTGCTTGGAGCTTGGGCTGTAGCTGTTGTAGCAATGAGACATTTAGTCTTGCACCATCCAAATCCTTGGTCTCCCTTCCACTGTGCCTAGGCTGTGGTTTCCACCCACCTCTTCCACGCTTTTGGTACCTCTCATCACCCAACACCTGGTTCAGCGAAGGAGCTGTCTGTCAGAAAACTCTGGGTGACTGACTTATTTAGGTAATTAAGAAACAAGAAGCTCTGCCCAGGGCAGTCCACACCAATGGCCTCTCTGCTCTAAGAAATTGTCAGGTTGATTTAGAGGTAAAAAACAGGAGGGAGAAGAGAGGAGGTGTGCTCCATGGCAGAAATGGCTCCATGCCCTCTGCCCAAAGCACGCATGTTACTTAGAATGTTTATTTATGCAGGGGAAAGGAGCTGGGGATTAGCTGTTGTCTTTATTCTGCAGGCGAGCAGCAGGTAGTAGGAGCAAACCAGGGAGTGGAAAAGTAGTGTACAGAATTAACTTGCACATTCAGAAAATGTGAAAGGAACTAAACGCATGGTGATAACTGGAATCTGCTTCTGAACTTACTGTTCCACTCCTTAGTCCTCTATCTAAGATCCATACTGCGTCAGTTAAGGACCTGCGTCATCCCTTTGTTTATTGGCTGCTCACGGTGCCCACAGACTCCAAATGAGAACAGATAATTATTTGCATTTACTGCAGTACTAGGGAACTTGTGCTGTGTATGAGAATCTAATTGTTCTAGGAGTACAAACAAACAGGAAATACAGAAGCACAGAAAGAAAGGCAAAATTGCTTTCAGTCTAAGAAGATTAAAAAAAAGAGCTGGAGAGAGAAAGCATTATCACTTCCTTTTCATGTATGGGAACTAGAGCATTAAGAGATCAAATAACTTGCTCAAAGTCATCGAGAGGGTGGGCCAGGAAGTAAACCAAATCCATCACTAGCCTTTGCTTGCAATCCCATCTCTTCTTTAAATAAGGACTCTGCTCCACCTGCGCAGGGAACATGGTCATATAGCTACCAGGCAATACTCTGAATGGGAGCATAAAACTCCCGGTTTAGCATGTAGGTTAAGTTGTAGTTTTTATAAGGGGTAAGAGCTAATGCTGCTAATGACTGGCTACTCAATTCCATAGATCCATGAGAAGGACTCAGATTACACTCACTTGCACCTGTGACTTGCCTAAATCTGACAATTTATAGGAGCTGCAATCACCTAAATACTCAGGGCAGTGTTTTAGGACAGAAAAGCAGGGGAACTAAAGGCTTGGAATAAAAACCTGTTTTGAGCTACCTATTTTTTAATGAAGGCTGTCTTGAATATCCTCTTGAAGAAAGCGTGCCTAGAAGTTGCTGAGGGATGGAAAAGACAGCTTGTTTTTCCAGAAGCTGAAGTGGTTGCAGCCACTTGTTGTGTTGCAGGTGGGCAGTGGGCACGCAGCTGGTGGCTCCTGTGAGTCCATCAATTTGCCACTGTCATCACAGCTGCTGGAGATCCATTCCTGTATCCTGCCCTCTGTAAACAGCAGCTCATAAGCACAAAGCATCAAGCGTCTCTGGTCCAGCATCAGCTCAGGGAGCCAGAGAGCTGCTTGCTGAAAGCTGCTTTCTATTTGCTCGCAGACGTGTCAATATTTACTGAGTGAGGCTCCACTTTTGCCCAGCTGGAGCATGACAGCTTTGCCACTCTTGCACTCAGTGGCCCTATCTTCCAGCATTAACATCAGGAGGTGATGAGTGACCAGGCTGGCCTGATAAATGGGAAGAGATCTGTAAACAGAGAACAGCAAACACTTCCTGGGGGGCTCAGGACACCTGCTGAGAAATATGTTCTTTTTTGCAAGGATCAGGTAGCTTCTGATGCTGCATCAGGAGAGACACAGGAAAGGTGCTGTTGGTGGTGTTGGGTGCTGGGGAAGGCACAGCTGTGAGCAGGGGTACACAGTGAGCTCTTAAGGTGGTCTTGTGGGGAAGGAACGGTGCCACCTGAGAGCTGTAGCTGTGTCACTGGGCTTTCAGCAGAGCCCTGTGAGTGAAATATTGGGGGGTAAATGACAGTCCAAGAGGTGCACCAGCAAGGTTGACCCCTCTCCTGTTTCTGATGGGGATGGGGAAGGCAGGACACAGGACGTACTTGCGGGGAAGGTGCTGTCATGGGCTGGAAGGCACTGAGCTCTGCTGCGCAGTTACAGCTGCAGTTCCTCAGTTATCAGATGTGTTGGAGTGAGCCATTATATGCAAATAAAAATCAAGAGGCCAATTTCTGACGTTTAGTGTTCAAGCTTAATTCTCTGGGATTTCACAGCTATTTGCAGATACTTTAGTGGTAGACACATTACAACTAATGGTTTGAATTTGGCTTACTGGCATGGTCTGCTCTGCATTAGGTGGACAATAGCTCCCAGTGGTGGGGACTGGCAGAAGGGAGGGATCAGTAAACAGTAGAAAAGGCTTAGAGACACTGAGGGAGAATATTCTGAAAAGGATAAGCTGTTCAGTTTGGGATTCTTCTGGGTTAGTCTTTTTCATCCTTCTCCACCAGAACCATAGGGAAGAAATTTAAATGACTGAAAACTCAGCCTTTTTGTAGAGTTTAAGTGACAAGATGGCACAGTAAATTCTCCAGATTTGGCTGAGACACCTTCAAAAAATCCCTCAGAGATGTCAGTGTTGGTGGCAACATTTCCCAGAGGATTTAGGAAATGAGAGAGGGTAAACAAGGAGGATATGAGGACAGGAAGTCCAGACATTATACAGAATCATAGAATCATTTAGGTTGGAAAAGACCTCTAAGATCACTGAGACCAACTGCTAACCCAGCACTGCCAAGTTCACCGCTGAATGGAAACTGCAGAGTGCAGAGTGCAGCGGTAGATCACATATTGAAAGAAAAGCTATAGACAATGAAAGGAAGACAGGAAAAAATGACACAAAAATGGGTAGTAATGTAGTTTATGCACTAAGTGAGAAATAAGAGTTTTGGCAGCTGAACTGTGTATACAGCCGGGCAGTGTCAGTAGCCTTTCTTGGCTTTTCTAATGCCAAGCCTTGCATCATGGCTGGTTTAACGTGGTGTGGGACTAATGACCCAGAGGTTCAGATTTCCTTTCCCATTATGGATTTGACAGTTCACCTCAGTGGGGCCCAGCACCCCACAGTGATCATGGGGGTTCATTTAAATGGTTTTTCACAAAAAGGGTATGAAACAAGGTGCCACACCAGGAAAGGGTACCAGCAGGGCCACACTCAGTACTGTCATCTGAGGAGCAATGCAAGGATCGCAGCCCTGCTACCCTGATCTAGCAGAGCCTGGGGCAGGCAGCAGCTGCACTGGGCTGCCTCCCAGAAGCAGGGTGGACAAGATCAGCCAACATTTGTTCCCCTTTAATCTCTTGTTCCTTTATGTTTTGGTGCCGTGCTTTTGTGCACAGTAATTTGCATGCTCTGGCACATCCCCAGCCACTGTCCTAGATGGTGGTTCCTCAGGCAGGCAGTGCTGCCAGAACTCTGAGGCTGGGATGTGTTAGGAGGTGGTGCAGGCTACAGACTCCAGTGCGTTTCTGGCCCAGCTCCTCCTGCCTTGCTGGACTTGGCAGGATTCCTGGGGCTCACCAGACCCCATCAGGAAGAGGCTGAACCATGAAAGTTGGTTCCCCTTCATGTCACTGCTTCCAGTTGTTTTGATTACAAGGGGTGCAAGTCAGGACAGTGTCCAGGGCTTCCTTTCATCCACACCGTGTTACGCAGTGTCTGCAAGGACAGTGTCTGCACCTGCAAGGTCCACTCACCTGGAGCCACCGATGCTTTTCACCTCATGCAGATGCCACTGAAAACACTCAGTTGCTTTAGGAGAAATGGAAAGGGGAATAATGTACTAACAGTCTTCCACAAAGGCCTTGTGCTTTCTCAGCTTCCACCATTGCTTCAGAAAGTTTACTGGGACTGGTAAGGGAGCTAAAGATGGTTGCTTGATGAGAAAAGTGGTCACAGATACTCTGTGGCATATTTCCCCATTTAACCCCCTGCTGAAGGAACTCACAAAGCAGCATCCAAAGGCAGCTCCTTGTGAAACAAAGGGTTTAGACAGATTTTAGGAGAGGAGGCACTTTTCTCTCCAAGCAAGGTATGAAATTCCAGATAACTTCCTTCTGCCTTGGTGTTTGATGGTGTGTCTGCAACTCCTCCAGGTTGGGAAGTATAGAAGGATAATATTGTTTTCCAGTTCTGAGCCTTTTGAAACATGAGGGCTGGAGTCCTTAGAAATGTTTGTCATCCAGGAAATCACCAGCAAGAGGAGCATACACAGCACTGAACTTAGCTGAACTAGTGAGGCACCAGCTTCTGCATGACAGCACACTGCAGTCAGGAGCAGTAATGATGGCAGTATCGCACATGGAAGAGCAGTTCAGATGGAAAAGGGATGTCAAGAATACACAATGGGACAGATATTGGACGGTAGTGAACCTAGAGCAGCTCCAAAGGATTGTGAAATGACTCTTCTCCATGTCCAGCTCTAAGACAAGGCTGGCTGGATCTATATTCCCAAAACTCAGAGCAAAGGAGGATGAATAAAGCATGAGGCCCTAAGCAGAGGGAGCTGCTGGCTTCCAAATTTTCCAAACCAACATCACTCAGGCCAGTGGGGAAAGGGAGCAAGAAAAGACCTGGAAAGCTGAGCTGCTTGCCCTGCTGTGCTGGTTTTGGCTGGGTAACTGGTATGGGGCTATGTTTTGGATTTGTAATGGAAACAGTGTTGATAACACTGGGATGTTTTCTGCATTGCTGATCAGTGCACAGCATCAAGGTCCTTCCTGCTCCTCACTGCCCCCCACCAGCAAGGGGGCCGGGGGTGCACAAGAAGTTGGAAGGGGACACAGCCAGGACAGCTGACCCCGCCTGACCAAAGGGACATTCCACACCACACAGCATCGTGCTCAGTGTATAAAACTGGGGGAAGAAGGAGGAAGTGGGGACATTGGGAGTTGCTGTGTTTTACCTTCCCAAGGCCCCATTATGCACGATGGAGCCCTGCTTTCCTGGGGATGGCTGAGCACCTGCCTGCCCATGGGAAGCAGTGAATGAATTCCTTGTTTTGCTTTGCTTGTGGCTGTGGCTTTTGCTTTCCCTATTGAATTGTCATTATCTCCACCCACAAGGTTTCTCACCCATGTGAAGTTGAACCACGACACCTGCTCAAACGTCCAAGAGGCAGGAACCAGCGGTGGCTGTGACCGGTTGGTGATACACCAGTGGATATTTGGGCACCTTTTCCTGTCCCTATCTCTGTGCTGGGGGGAGGATGCTGGACTTCCACATATCTCCTCCCCTGGGGTCTGCGCAGCAGGGCAGGTTGTGATGGCTGGGGAGCACATATAGCTGTGGAAGCTGTTGTTGTTCCATGGGTGGCTGTTCAAGGGCTTAGCCCTTTGATTTTGCCTTCATGCTCATGACAGCTTCATTTTCCAGAAGCCAGTGAAAACAGGATATGATGACATCAAGTGAACCTCTCTGATTGCTTCTCCCAGGAAAACAGCCTATGGGCAAGGACCCTACAAAGCCAGGAAGAACTGCCAGCAAAAACAAAACAATCTCTTAGCTGTGACTTCCCCCCCAGCTAGGGAAACCTCTGCCGTGTCTTCAGTAACAGAACAGCTTGTATCTTCATCTTCATGTCACTGCACAGATCAGGTACTTGGATGCCAGACACCCTTTGTATGTTGCTTTGCAAGAGTAGAACATAAGGGTAGGAGAAACAAACACAGAGCGATGAGCACTTCAGTACTGGTTGTTCCTTTCCACTTCTCATCCTCCACTGAGAGACAGCCAGTTTGGGAACCTTCAGAGGATGCTGATAAAGAACAGATGGGGCTTTAATTTACCAGAAAGGCCATGGGTTAGTGCTCTCTATTGGAAAATCACTTTGCTTTTTTTTCCTAGCTATTTCTTCTAACTTTGCAGGTTAGGGACATGTCATATGGGCTTACTTGCTCTGGGTCCTGGCTCCTATGCCATGGAGGCATGAACGCCTTTTGGGCACAGAGCTGCCCACACCAACTATCCAAAAGACATAAAGAGAAATTCATTCTCTTTCCTGGGAATCAGTGGTTCTCAGAACAAATGAACCCTCACTTGGTTTGCTTTTGCTTAAACAGAGATACAGGCTTGAATCGGTATTAGAGTCAAAACAAAAGCTGTTTGTTCTCTGATTATTAATCTTTAACAGAAACCTGAAAACAGTAGATTGTGGGGATAATGCTGCACCGGAGACAGTGCATTAGTGCCTCCAGGATCTGAGATACAGGCTGATGTATTTGCGTGTTGACTTCTCAATCTCAGGGAAAAAAATACTGCTGCAGACTGTAGGAAAGATGTCTGGTTAGCCATGTTTGCAAATAATCTCTGAGAGGACAGATTTTCCCTCTTTTTTCTTTTTTTTAAGACTTGTCATCATTGATACAGTTCAGGCCCATAATGGTACTGTTAGAAGAATTAGGATTTCCTTTCTTAAATATGGGATCTAAGAAGGGAAGGAGGGATTGCTGTCTTTTATTGCTTTCTGTTTGGAGTCATTTTAGTTACTTAAGCTTGCTTTGCTTCCCAAATTTTCAGGCTCTGTCACACACAGGACATGCCTACCCCAGCATCAGCGTTTCATTGCAGCATAGCAACTGCATATAAACTCTAACATGGATGAAGTAACAGCAAGACAAGGAGGCCAGTCAAGTCCAGTCAGGGGCTTGAGCAAGCTTGTTAGACCACACTGCTGCAGCTTGACTGCTGTTGACATCCTGACTACTTCGAGTTAGATGAGTCTGCCAGTGCACCATTCCCTTCTCCAACTGCATTTTAAAAAGGAACATCTTGTGAATCCCTCTGCAAAGTCCTGGTGTAACGTGCCATTCTGCACATTGGACAGGTTTTCCAGGGCACTCCAGTGGTCCCAGATCACCCTGAAGCTTTTAAATCTCTACACTTTTTGAGATAATGAATCCCAAATCCATGAAGGGAGCTCAGCTCTCTGATTTTCATGCTGGCATATTCCAGGGGCTGGTGTGATCTCATCAATAGCTAAAGGAGGCTGATGGATGGACAGAAAGGGAAGAAAGGGAAGAGCATGATATGGGGATTTTGAATTTAGGTGCCAGGATGATTGACAGCTGGTAGAGGGAAAAGTTGGAAAGAGATGTCTCTCAGCTATACCAGTGTCCCTCAGACCTCACCAGCAGGGAATATACTGAGTTGGTGAATGTTAATAACTCCAAGACCTGCACAAAAACACCCACTCAGTGCCACAAGGGAGCTGGATATGGCAGGCATGCAGACTGGGCTCAGACAAGCAGACAGGAGATGCCAAGCCTGTACTGTCCTGGTTTGTAGCACTTGCCTTACTGAGCACTTCTAACCCAGGCAGGTGGGCAGCTCCTACCAAATGACAGGCCATGCCTCCATCTTAGCACCATCTGCTTGTGTTGTGCTGACAGGGGCCCTCAAAGGCCCCCAGGAACAGTGTAAGCTCTTCCCTTCCTGAGCAGAGGATGGACACCAACCTATCCTTGAGTACCACAGCTGTAGCTCTGCAGCTTTGCTTTTCCTTCAGCACCAGCACAGTGTGATCCTGCCAACTGTGTGAATTCTCAGCTTGCTAAATCTGCTCTTTGAAGAGGCTCAGGCAGCACCAGGGTCTGCAGTGCCACAGCTCTGCTAGGTTGCCCTGTCCTATCCTCCTCAGGCCCTTACTGAAAGACTCCTTGCTCCTCTCTTCTACCCTGCCAGGCAGTTGGGGAGGGCTGCCTGCCCCTGAGGAGGGACCGGGCTGGACCATTTCCATCATGGCCATCCTCTGGGCTGTAAGACATGGGCAGTTGTGTCCATACTGCCTGATGCCCAGCTCTCAGTCCCTCTGGGCCACTGCAGCGCAGCCCTCCCAACCCACGGCTCACTGCTGGTTCATCAGCACAGCAAACATCTCATTGCCCACTGCCGTGAGGCTCTGCCAAAGTTCTGCTACAGTAGACAAATCCATGCAGTGAGGAAGCCAAACCTGGACTGCAGGGCAGGAAGAACTTATGCATCCCCTCTCCAGACCTGTCTGCACACGTTGGTGGTGCTTCACATCAGTGCTATACAGTCAGTGCTCACTTCCACATGTCTTGTTCCAGGTACCAGCTCAATGTTAGCACAGAGCAAGATGTCTCAGCTTCCCTCCCCACCAGAAAAATAATTCTCCAGAATCAGAGCAAATGCTGATGTGTTCCATGGGCTGCCTCCAACCAAGGGCTCAAACATCTGCTTCACTGGAAAGGCATAGGAAGTAGAAAGTAGCAATCAGTGTGCAATCAGTGTCAGCCCCCTGCCACAAATATGTCATAGGCTAGCTTTACCCACTAGTCACCTCGTGACCGTCAAGTATGCTATGAGCTGCTCTTCTTGACTAAGAATTTCTATTCCTGGCCCATACTAGGCTTACCCTAACAGAGCCTTGATCTTTCATCAGAGGAGCAGAATACGAATACCTCCCATTCACAAACCAGCATCTCACATCAAGGAAAAATACAACAGGAAAACTACACACATTTTCCTTGTTTCATTTCCACCAATTACTTGTAGTTCTCTCCTCCTTTATTATGCTGAATATTTTCTCATCACTCTTCAAATACTTGGAGTCCAGGGTTCTGCTCCTAATCAAACATCCCTTAAGCAAACTAGATTTTGCTTTTGTAATGTTTTTCTGCATAGTATCTCCAGCCTCCTAATCATTTTTGTTGCTGTCCTTTGATCTGCTTCTCATTTGTCATGATTTTTCTGGTAAATGGGATTCCTTGAAACGAGCGCAATATTCCATCGAGTGCAATATTCCAAACATAGGAGCCCTGCGTGTCCCATTGTGTGTGTGATGTTGCCCTCAGGTGGTTACTCCAGAGAGGAAATGCAGCCTCAAAAGAAGCTTTTGATATTTCAGGGCAGATTTGTAACGGCATGGGATCTGCAGAAAGGATAACTCTGTGCTCTCAAGTGATGCCTTTGCAACAGAAACCAGGACTACACTGGCTTTTTCTGGCTGTTGATACTCAGATCCAGTTCTCTGCATCTTAAGTGTATTTCCTAGTGTGGATGTTGCTGTGCGTAAAGAGAACTGCTAACAAGCTCATCTTTGGTGAGCCACACAAAGCTGAAAGGGAATCCTAAGACAAGAGGCACAAGAACTGAGAGACATTCACCATCATCAGCTTTATTAATACTAATTTTATCACTACAGCTACTTGTCTTGGTCACACTTTTCAGCAATTCTTTTTGTCTCAAAACTCTATGCATCATAAAATCTGATTTCCTTTATTACACTAGGTGTTGCGTAATTCCTAGATTATAATTCACATAAAGTCATGGGAGGTGCCAGAAAGTGACAAGAGACTTTGCTAAAGCTCTAATTAGAAATTCATCGTGCTGTCTCTCCCCTGACTCAGCTCTTCGCAAAGCTAAACCATAGTGCTCACTCATTCTCTCCTCCCATCACAGCCTCCACTCTCTCATTGATTATGGTGCCATTTTTTTTTTTCAGCCTTTTCTATTCCCCTCTGCCCCTTTGTTATGGAAGTGATCATACTTATCACTGATTTCAAGGTAGAGATACACAGCTGATTTGTTTAGAGATTATTATGGTAGTATATGCATTCCTGACCTATTTAACAGATGACAATTTATTCTGGTTTTCCTTTGCTCTGCACTGAGCTTCCTCTCTCCACACTGCACTGTTCTCCACAGAGGTGCCCAGAGCTTTTCCTGCAGATCAGCTCTAACCCTGAATTTTTTCATTTAAATATTAGGTAACTGAAATACATTTTTCCATCTTCCCTTAACTTGTGCTGGCACACAGAGAGTTCCATCTGCCATCACTTTGTCTCACTTATCTAATTTTTGGTTCATTCTCACTGAATACAAATGCCAAAACTCTCACTTGGTTTAAAAGGAGTGGCATTTACTAGGGCCTGTGGAAGGCTTTACCAATCATTCTTATCTTACATGGATTCGGCCACCTCACTGAACACTTCATCCTTTGGATATGGCACAAAAGTAAGTTCTAATCTCCCTACTGGCATGGAAGATTTTGTTATTGAAACCAAAGAACTGGATCATTCTTGGCTACTGTGTCTCAGCCCTGATCATGGGAGTTGCCTTGCAAATCCCATCAATCGCACAGTACTGAGAAATGGATGTTCTCTTCTATATTTTCTTTCACAACCTCACTTGAGTTCTTTGCAAGCAGAGATTTCAAAAATAGTTCTGAAAGGTGTTTCTACATGTTTCATGAAAACCGATTGTTTTGGAAGGTGCAGGGGGAATTTTATAAACATACCTAGAGAGAACAAAGTCTTAGAACAACTCAGTTAGAACGTTTTTGTGTTTGTACTTGCAAAATACAAAGTCTTTGTGTTTGCAAATAGTAGCTGCATTTTGCAAATACATGTAGAAAATGAGGCTTCATTAGTTCCACTGCTTGTGGAACTGATTATTAATCTTTGGCAAGGATTCATCCTGCAAGCTGTTGTTGCCAAGTTTTCTTAAGAGCCACTTGTAAAGGGCTTTATCCTTGTACCTTCTGGGAAGGGCCAGTCAGTTATGTATGCTGGGATTTGGCTTAGCTAAGTCTTTGCAAGAATGCTGAAAAGATGAAGGGAAAAAAAATATACTTACAGACTTGTTGATAGAGTCTTGTTTACTGTATTCAGACAGATATCTTAAAAAAAACAATCCCTACCTATTTTCTCAGCTATATTTGTGGGTCCTCATATAGGACTCAGGATCCATAGTGCTATTTTCTTTAGGTGAGATGTCTGCAGTGCTGTTATTACATTATACCCAAACATGCCTGGTTTTCCAGACTAGCTGTTTTTAATGAAAAAGGAAAATCATATCCTTATGTTAGAAGTTCAGCTGATTCAGTCTTCATTTTCTTAATGCCTCTGGACCTGAAGAGTTTCTTCATATTACTGTTGTTGTTGTTGTTATACAATGTAGGCATAACAACTAATAATGGACAGCAGAGCTACCATAGAGGGAACAAATAATTACTCAGAAAGGAGGCCACAGAAGCGTTTCCAGATAGCTAGTGCAGTTCCCAAAAGGGGAGGCAATAATGCACAGAATCGGAGCAGAAAAGTCTCCAAAATTTCCATTGAACTGAACAGATCATGAGACCCAACTTCTCCAAACACATGTCTCCTCTTGTGCATTTCCTCAGGCCTGCAAAGGGGAGCTCACGCTCCAGCAGCCCCTTGGCTGCCTCCTGAACCAATTGTGGGAGCCCTGTGGGTGCCTAGTGCTCAGCTGCTATCTCTGCAAAACTGTGCATAAATCTGGGCTTCTCCTTTCCCCTCTGGAGCCCTTCTTTGTAAAGGCTACTTTTGGGGAGCAGTAATTGCTATTGAGAAGGATGGAAATCATTCTCTGCCACTTCTTTTTGCCTCAGCCAAATACGATAGTTGCTTTTTTAGATTTTATTTTGTAAATTATATAAATTATTGAGTGTAGACACCCTACTCATACTGATTTATGAGCAACCCTTTGTTGAAGACACAGCCTTTTTTTCTGTCACTACAATAATGAAAGATCACCCAGGATATTCTTTTCCATAAGACATTTATATCTATATTGTCACACAGATCTTAGGACTAGCCCTTCCCTCAAGTGCATTTGACCAGTTGCACTGTGTGTTTTTAAAGATTTTTGCTTTGTTTGCAAGATGGCAATTTCACATGCACTCCTAAGACTGTAAGACAATAAAAATGGCAAAACTGACCAGGGTTTAAAGTTGCTTCTCTACTGGTTGTATGGAGTTCCCTCCTATATGAAGAATTCCTTGTGTCCAGGCTGCTGTGCACCCAGGTTAGCTGGTGCAGCAAGCCTCCACCACACTTAACCAAAATGCCACCGATGTGTCCAAGCCCAAGGGGGCTCTGCCTCACCTTACGCTCCAGGGTTAGCACTCTTTGTGTGCAGCGTGGCAGGACCTGTATCCCAGAGCACAGAGAGGACCTGTGCACCCAGCTTCCAGTGCTCGGCCGGCTGCACACGCAGGGACCATCACGTTTGGCACACCCAGGCTCTGAGCCCGAGCTCCCAGTGCCTGCTGCCTGCCTCCCATCACCGATATCCCTGAGATTATCCCTGGGGTATCACTGACCTAAATACACTGGTTTGGACTTGAAAGTTGCCTTTGTTTTTAATGATGCCACGTCTATAAATCCAGCACACGTAACAAACCGCCTGTTTCCAAACAGCTGTTGTGTAACTCGGCTCCCCACCCCCAGAGATGTTGTCTGCCATTCATTTAACGGGCTCGGTTTCACTGGGAAGTGCCTGGGGGAACCTCTTAGCTCGCTAATTAGCAACAGAAGGGGCCAGTCCTGGAGGTAGCAGTGAAACATTTGTGAGGTCTCGTGACAATAAGGGAGGCAGAGAAGGGGCCGTTTCCAGCTGGGAAAACATTAACTTTTATTCAACTTGCAGTGCAGAACTGAGAGAGGACTGAAGAGAAACTGTTGGAGGGAAGGTACTTGTAGAAATTATGAGGCTTTCTAGGCAAGCAAAGAGCATTTGAGAAGGGGGAGGAGGGAATGAGAGAGATTATCCAAGTTGTCCATTGCTACTGCAGCCTGAGTTTTATATAAAACACGGTGGAACAACACAGAGGCCTCGTGGGCTGGCTGCCGGTGGAGACAGGAGCGAGGCATTGCTGCGATCTGCTCTCAGATGTTTGAGCTGGCTCTTGTTAATAAGATTCAGGAATTAACAGCTTGGAAGTGCTTAGGAGCTCAGTGTTTCCTCTGAGGATGTGATCACTGAGGCTGAGGACAGAGCCTCCCATTCAGCACTAGAGTAGACTTTGGTGCAAAACAAGTCTCCTGCCAATCAGCTGAATGTCCTGTGACCTTACAAGGAAGGGGAAAACTTTTCTCATCCATTGATGGTGTGGCGATGTGCTTGGGGCTATCCCTTAATCCCCAGGACACAGCTCCATGTAGTCTCTGATTTTTCCCATGCAGTTCCATTTCTGGGCAGGGCTTTTTTCATACAATACCAATTGAGAAGAGTTCTGGGAGCATGGACAGTCCCAGCTGGGACCTGCTGGACCTTGGGGACCATTCCCTTTCAGATGCAGGGAAATACATCATTCAGTATCTCTGGACTGTGGGAGCAAATATCCAGTGAAGCAAAGGAAGGCCTTGTCAGCCTTAAGGACCTTCCTTAAAAGCAAAGAAAGAGGGTGAAGTTCGAAGACAAAGTGAAATTGTGAGGCAAGCAGGGTTGCAGAAGCCTGGAGGAGCAGAGGGGAGATCTTAAACTTTCAGATATCGTCCTGCCCTGCAGCATCACTGGCCAGCAGCTCACTGGTAGTGGCCACTCACCAGGTGATCTCATCCCTGCTATTCATAAAGGTCCCTTGTTACTGAGCACCATCTGCTCTCTGGTTGTATTCTTAAGACAGTGAACCTGATTTTGTGCATAAAAAAAAGAAAATTATTCTGCAAAGCCTCCATGCTGTAAGATGAAGAGCAACACATTACAGCCAGGGCCATAACACCCAGTGAGGGCACTGCAATGACTCTAAAGGTCAGAATAATAATTTCTGAGTTGCAATGGCATCTCAGGTTATAAAAGAGCTGTGCTAGAAGCTTTTGTGGTCCACTCTTACCCGTGTCCGTGAGCTCATTTCATAAACAGAAATCACCAGCTTTCCTTCTTGTGTCTCAGGTTTTGGTATTAATAGTATTTATGGGGCTTGGATTATGATTATATGCAATTGGAAATGAGAAAGAAGAACAGTAAAAAAAAAAAAGTGCCTGAATGGGAAAAAAGAGTGGAATTATGCATACTGTGAGCTCTTCTCTCCCACTAGTGGGCACCCAGCATTTTGCAGAGCTCCTGCTTGGCCTTCGAGCACTTTTTCCAGCAGCAGTGAATGGGCCTGGGAGAGCTGGCAGGTTATGTTGTATTTGGCTTCTCCTGCTCGTATCCAGCTGCTAAACCAGCTGAAAAAATACTTTATGCAGTTCCATGTACGCATTTTTTGTCATTGCTGCAGGAGTGATCCTGCAGATCAGTGACAAGAGCAAGACAAAACCACAGGAAACAAGCTCTCTGTTAGTATGTGATTTGTGCAATGAAAACATATTAAATCCCCTTATAAAATTATGCCAGTTGGAAAAAGACTACAAAAATTGCAAAAAAAGCAAAAATTGGAAGTTTAGATGGAGACGCAATAATGACATACAGTGTATCAAATATGAATCTCTATCCTGTTTATTTTGTTGTTGTTGTTGTTGTTGTTGTTGTTGGGGTCTTTCTTCCCATGCCAGAAGAGCAGCTACACCAGCAAAGTCACAGCCCTGGGGCAGAGGCAGAAAACTTTCCAATAGTGCTCCAAGGAGGATTTTTAAAAACACATTTGGTGAGACATATTTCACTAAGGGATCCTGCTCCAGTGTAGGGAGATGCTCTGAGACGTTTGTGTGGATCCTTTCCTGTGAGATTCCGCTTTCCATTTATGGCACATGCATCGAAATCCAGTGGAAGGCAGCCTTGCTGACTCCATCAAGTAGTTTCTGCCTGAATTTGCGCATTTTGGCCACTAGAGGTTATAAGTGAGAGGGGAAAAAATACTGTTTTCCACCAGACAATCTGCTGCAGCATCCCAGAGTGGGATTTTCTCTGGGACCTTTTGACTTTTGTTCACCAGAGCTTACACAAAACTCCTGCGCATTCCTTGCATGTATGTAGACTGGATCCTGACATCTCTGCTATTTCAGATTTATCAGTGGCAGTTTGTTGCCTTTTAGCCCCAGGGCCTGAATGGCTTTAGTGTGATCTCTTATATCTGAAGTAAAAGTTCTTCTGATTCCCAAAATCTTTTAGACAGAGAGCAGCAACTTGTATCTTTTCTCTGCAGCATTAACTACCTCTGTTGGCTCCTTTCACACACTCCTTGTATAGATAATTTCACTCTCAGGTGTTTAAGCCAGACCTTCTTCCCCCAGCCTTTACGCTTTTTCCTAGTGCTGAGTAAGAATTAGAATTTTGCTATGGTCTCCTGGAAACATCACAGGCCTGTTGTACCTAAACTTGGTGCTTTGCAGGGTTCTCAGCTACCTTCCACATGGGCTGTAATTCTTTCCTCCAGTTGCTAATAATTCTCTGGTCTTCTAACTGTAGTACCTCTGCAGCCAGGGATATCATCTTCCAAGAAGCCTCAAGGGAGCTGAATTTTCTTTGGGAAATACAGTGTTAAAGCTAGTAATCCAAAGAGTAGACATGATCAAATATAGCTATGGTGTAAGAATAAGTTGAACTTCAATCAGATGAAGGATTTGCAAGCTTTTCTTCCTGATGGCTCTTTTTGATGGCGCAGTGGCTGCATATGAACTCACAGCAGTACGAGACCTGATCATCACAGAGCTCACTGGTGATGGGACTCCAAGCCTTGCACACAGATAGGAATCATGTCCTCTGCAGAAAAATGTAGCTATTACTGGAGTGAAGTACAGCAAAGACAGTGCAACAATTGCATTTCCCTGGCTACAGTTTATCTCAGAAGTTTGAGGACAGGATAATCAGCACAATATTTTAAACCTTCCAAAAATACTTCACAATCTTAAACTAGTTCTTTTTTCCAATAATTTTTATGTCAGTCTTTTCAGCTTTAGCATCATGTGATTGAAAATGAATAATGTCTTCAGTCCTAACTCTTTGTCATGCACAACAGGCAGTAGACCGAGCTTATTTACGAGCACTGGAAGAACTGAAGAGTCTCAAATCTAGCATTTTGTGGATGGTAAATAGCAGCAAGTCCCACTGAGTGCTCCAAGGAGGATTTTTAA
>VXBT01010237.1:20501-33332 GCA_013400235.1 Oriolus oriolus | reverse complement strand
CGCAGCCTCCTTTTTATCCTATTCTCCCAACCGCATCTCCCTCTCTCTTTCCTCATTGGCTGAGGTACTCGAGAGGTACAGACTTCCCAGAATGCCTAATATCTAAAAATTCCCTTTTAATGTATAACCCCCTCCATCTTGTCAGCCGACCTTTGGTATGTTTGAAGATATATATCTCTTTAATTCATCAATCAATGGAATCCTTTCCCATTGTCTTTCTTATCTCATAGCGCTTAGCCTCGTCTACCAGCAGACTCACAGCTTGTTATTAAAGACAAGTCCTGTATTCCTCTCACATTGATGCTAATATAATCCTGCCTCTGGTCTCTCATATGTTCCCCAGCTCCTTCAGCCCTGTGCATCTGTCCTTATATCTCCATTGCTTCATTGGGGATGAGGGAGAAACCATGGCCAATGTGGCAAGATATTTCTCCTCCTCATATTTTTCATGTGAAAATGTAACTTCACCTAAGCCAAAGTCTCAGGGGTGGGGGAGGATGTTATCTTTAGAAAACACATATATTTGTTAGAGGTGGGGATGTGGATAGACATCAAAGTTGTTCCAATGAAAAATCGTGTTCTGATTGTTACAGCTCCAAAGTTTCTCATCCCACCTTGACTAGTGTCCCTGACTCTATGTGGATCTCTGCAAGTTCCTTTTCCCCAGCTTTGCTGGAGCTTGCCCCTCTCAGGCCCTGGGTCACATCAGCCTTTGTCTGACCACCTCACATTTGTGTTCAGGGAGGTGGGGACAGGTCAGGGAACCAAGGGAAAGCCACGTGATACAGCACATCCCATAGCACTGCCCTCGTCCTCCTCCCCGCAGCTGGCTGGGAAATGAGGTGGCTATTATCTTGGTATAATGAGGGTTCATTAATTCCTCTAGGCAGAGGTTCCCCAGCAATGACAGCCCAAAGGTCAAAGCACTTTTTGCACTGAAAACAATCAAAGCAAGATCATGTGGCTGAGTCTTCCACAGTTTTAATGGCTGCTCACAGGGCATTTCAGGAGTCTCTTGTTTTGTGACAGCTGGAATTATGGGCAGTCCTACTAAAAGGACCTTTTTATGGTGCAGATAGATGCACTAATCTGTTTTAATGGCTTTTCCAGCAAAGCCTTTGACACATTTTCATTATGGTAATGTTTTAATGCAGAAAGCATCCATATGATTAGGATAAAGTCTTCAAGATCTCCTCTTTATGAAGGTACTGTTGTTTCTTTTTATTTCAACACTTTTTCAACTCACACAGCAGGACCAGCTTTAAAAAGCTGCTTTGTACAGCCCAAACTGGACCAATTCCATCCTTTAACAACAACAAAACCCCAAACAAACAAACAAAAGACTCACCCCACCAAACAAAAGCCCTACTTCCTAGTTACTAGGTCAGCAGCACAGCTGGTGTATAAACATGCATCACCCTCCTTCATAATCCAGGTCAAATCAG
Source organism: Oriolus oriolus (assembly GCA_013400235.1). Classification (NCBI taxonomy): domain Eukaryota; kingdom Metazoa; phylum Chordata; class Aves; order Passeriformes; family Corvidae; genus Oriolus; species Oriolus oriolus. The sequence goes on along the minus strand of VXBT01010237.1, from coordinate 31,887 downwards.
AGAAGAGTGTTTTACAGCCAAGCAGTGCTAGCTCAGGATATTATCCAGTTTCCATAGGCAGCAAAATGTACACTGCTTTTACCCAGCAGTTTGCTGAGCAGAGCCCTTTGCTCCTTTGTTTCCTCCAGCTCTGACCTGAGGATGAAGATCACCTCATCACATGTTGCATGCCCAGATCCCCATTTCTTCTAGTTCCACCAGTTACCTACAGGTACCCTCTGCCTCTTGCTGGGCTTGCCTGTGACAGAACCTTTCAGTGCTAGCAAAGAAGGGAAAATTTGTATAGCCCATGTAATCAGTGACCAGTTAATTTCCAGTCTCAGGGAACTGGTTTAAAGGGAGAACATAGCATAGAGCAAAGACAAGACAACTTTCCTGAGCTAGATCAGTTAACCACAAGGCCTTTGCTCTCCTGGCAGTGCCAAGGAGCACAAACAGATCATAAGCAGCTTTCAGACCTGTGCAACTTCAGCTCATTTAGTTAGGATAGGAGGAGATAAGGACTGGCCATTCCCACTGACCATGCTTGGAAAATCACCTCAGCAAGGGGAGTGGTTTCCTTCAACAATGTTATGTGAGTGTAAGCACAAAGTGGCTTGTGCTTGTTAGCATACCCAAAAAACCTGGGCTAAGCCTTGGGCTGCTCCCTCAGGATATGCCCTGGGCAGGCACAGATTGCAGAGCCAGTTGCTGACTGTCAGTCTGCAGCACACCAAGCTCTGCAGAGCCTCCATCCAGCACAGGTGAGGCAGGGAAGATGCCATTTAGACAATCTCTGTTTGTCTCAAGTGTAATCCCTTTGTATCACAAGAACCCATCACAGTCAACCCAAGCAGGCTCTGCGTTTCATGGTGAACACTGAACAGTCAAACTGACCGAGCTGCCTGTGCCCGCCCAGACCAAATCATAACACCTCTGAGCCTTGACCCAAGGAAGGCTCCACACCATCACTGTCCTTTCTCAGGGCCTCCTGAGCTGGGGTGGGGAGCCAACAGCTACATCATTTCTGTTGTGGAAATTCTGCAGCTGAGCCCTGCTCCTCACCACTAGGCAGAGAGCAAAGGTCTTGCTGGGGAACAGCCCCATGCTGCAAGACATATAATTACATTTCTGGCTCTATTACTCTCTTCCTTCAACTATAAAACAGATCCAGCGAGGAGAAGCAAGTAGCTCCCTGTTTAGGGAGGCTTGGATGATGCTTTCATCTCATTGCTGTAGCAAGCTAAAAATAATCCTCAGAGATAAGTTATTTTAAATAAATTCAAAGATTATGAAGTTTCTCTCAAAAGAACCCTACATCCCAATCCCAAACTCATCACAGTGCAGAGGAGATGGATGAGAAGTGTTTTACTGTCCTGCAGCTTGTCCCATGCAAGTGCTCCTATGTCAGACCTCATACCACCAGCTCCCTCTGCCTCAGCTAACACACAAATTAGTCCAACCCATAGCCTTGAGGGCCCTGAATTAAATTAGCAGAATAACCTTTTTCACTAAAACAACAACAACAGAAATTCTTTCTGAAGTCTCAGCTAGTCTCAACATTATGTCCTGGCACCATCTGCCTGCCCCAGCCAAACAAAACTCCCAGTGTCAGCAGCAGGGCCGAAATACTGCCCGTCCCAGGGAGGGAGTCCCCGCAGCCCTACAAGCAGGAGGAACAGTATGACAGGAGAGTGCTCAGCAAGCATGACTCATCCTGCAGAGTAGGCAGTGATCCTGCTTCAGACAGGGACGCTCATTTAAGGCTATAAGCCGGCTGTCTCAGAGGGCAGATTTATTCTTAATGGGAAAAGCAAGGAAACCCCTTGCCTGTTCATTTCACACTGATAATGTGAATGAATTTTGAAATTATATTTCAACGGGAGATGACTGCCAGCAGAGGGGGTCGTGTGTTTTCCATCTGCCCTGCTGAGAAGAAAGGGCTCTCGTGAAAGACAGAGCTGGCAGCAACCCACTGTCAGCAACTGCTGCTCCAGGCCCAGGAGGAGCTGGCAGCATTTCAGCTCCACTGGAGCAACGAAGAGAGACCTCTTCCCACAGCAGCCAAGGGAACAGTGCACAGTGACACCGTGGAGAATAGGGTGTGGACTGAGCCTCACAGAGGCAGCCCCAAGTCAGAGGGAAATACCACTGATGAAGTGAAGCAAGCAACAGCTCCCTACCCAGATGACATAACAAGGGCGGCACATGTCCCTTGTGGGGAGAATCTGAATGCCTCAAACCCATTTGGCTCTCATGGGAGATGGAGAAGTGTGGTTTCCTGTCGGGATAGATGAAGTAGGAAAACCTTATAAATATGACTGCCTGGCAAAAGATGCTGAGAATATAGAAACTGCAGGCGAGATTGAAATGAAAGCCAGCTTTGAGATACCAAGCCTTAGTTACTGAACAACTGAAAGACAATGGCATGGCCCAGGGACTAATCCCCCCTATGATTGAACAATGCCTTTAGCTTTCACACTGGTCCAAAGGTCAAAAGCAGACCCCTGCCACCCTGGCAGGAGGGGTCTAAAGGGTAGTTTTAGGGTTTAAAGTGTAACACGGTATGGTAATGTAAAAGTTCTTATAGGCTGTATGTAAATGCTATAGGATTTGTATCTTGTATTAGATTGGTTAACGAAAATCAGAATATTCAAGACAGAAGATGATTTATGGCATTGTAATTGAGAAACTTGGCCACTTCTCTCTCTCTTACACTCACTTCTTCTCTCTCTTTCCTTCCACCTCTCTCATGCTTCTTCTCTCTCCTTTTCTCCACTTCTCTCTCTCTTCTTCTACTCTTACCCTCACCCACACACTCACTATTGTTTTTCTTACCTGCATGCACTCTCTTCCTCTCACTTGCACCCAGAGTCTCCCTTGCCCTGCTGTGAGCTGCAATAGCAGCTCCTAGCAGGGCCACAACACCCACGCCCTTTGAAATAAACCTCATGCTTCAAGTCCATTCCACAGAGATCTCTCGTCATTAGCAGTCCCGACCGTCCTGACCAGCAACAGTGAAAACCCTAAATTCTACAGTTTCCTGGATACCCCCACACTCCAGAGCCTGCTGTAGTCTCAGGTTTGCATAGACTTCACTGGCTTGGCAGGAGACCCACCACAACAGAACAGCTACTAACTCTGCAGAACTATGTCCTGCCTCCAAGTACAAATCAACCCCAGCCTGAACAGCATTGCTACCAGAACTAAGATGCAGTTGGACAGGTCAGGACCACCCTCATATGCAGACAGCACACCAGCCACACACATGGAATACACTAAATTCCGACCAACCTGTAGATGAGACAACTGTCTCACAATGCAGTGCTTCTGAAAAATGTGAGCAAGGGAAAGAGACAGTTCACTTATCTTTCCATGTCTGACAACTCCTCATTGTGGCTACAGGCTGTACCCTCTGCAAGTGGTGACCTTTCCTCAGAAGCAAGGAGAGTTCTTCCTTCAAATTTGCGGGTGCATAGCAGCATTGCTGTTACTGGGGGCTGGGGTCAAAGTCCCATCGTTGCCCCAGCCTTCCACCAGCAGGGCAGAGCATCCTGATCTGCACTCTCTGTGCAATTTCCTGGCAGAAAACAGTTGTTACAGTGTTAATTAATTGCTGCCAAACATGATTAAGTTTGCAGCATGACAGCGGGATATAAGTACGGAGCCAGCAGCCCATCTGCTGAGGAAGCAGCGCCATCCCAACCTGGAGTCTCACTCTTCTCTTCCCCATCACGGCTCAGCTCCCTTACAAACAGCAGTGTCAATGCAGGGCTTTCCCCGCGAACATCAGCTGATCAGAGGGCACTGCAGGAACAAGCTGAACAGGGTACCCCAGATTAATGGGGAATCTGTCACTTGATATGTCACCAGCAATGCTGCAATGATTAAATTAGAGTCTGAAGGTCCCAGCCCATTCTTTATTGATTAAATCAAGTGCGTTATATTGATAGAGTTTCTGTAAATTGCGCCAAGGCACAGAGAAATCAATTGATTATTAGACTAGGCAGGCCGCAAAGGCAAATCTGAACATAAGTTACTGGATAAAACCTGAGAAATATGGTTTTCCTGCTGTAATCCAATCCTCCCCTTTACATCTTACCCTGACCCTTAAAAGTCCGATGGATGCTATGACTGACAAGCACCAAGGAAAGGAGAAACCTTGGGTCAGCTCCATCCCTACCCACTATCCCCACTGCTCAACACCTGCCAGGGCTCTGCTCTCTGCACCCTCACTCCAGACAGTGTCCACTGGGTCAAAAGACAAAGCCTCTTGCCCAAGCAGGGAAGGGCTGATTGCTGCCTAGAGATGGGCTGGGAATCTAGCAACTGTATTGTGCATCACTTTGTTTTCCTGGGGTTTATTTCTCTCTCTCTCTCAGTATTTTTTTTCTCTTTTCACTTCAATTATTATGGTATTTTGCCTTAATTCAATTATTAAACTGCTCTTATCTCAATCCACAGGTTTTACCTTTTCCGATTCTTCCCCATCCCACTGCAGGGATGATGCCACAGTCAGTGGCTGCGTGGTGCTTAGGTGCCAGCTGAGGTTAAACCATGGCAGCACCCTATTGATAAAGAGGGAAAGAGCTGAAACAAAATGAGCCAACTCTACAGCTTGACATCCTAAGCTGACCAAATATCTGTTTTCCTTAGACATCTCATATTTAGTGCCCAGCTGCAGGTAACCAGTGGAACAATTACCAGATAGTTTAAGCCCCTGCATCTTCTGCCAAGACCTAATGGGTGTCTAAAGGCTTACTACTGCCATTTCTATACTACCCTCCATCTCCTCTAGAAATGGGATCACTCAAGATCAGCATTTCTGGAGTATGGGGCTGGACTAACTAGCCAGGAATTTCTCATGCTAAATGGGCCAGAAAAACAAAACCTATCAGGAGGGACAAATAGCAACAACCCTCTCAGACAGTCTGCAAAAACATGGAGGGAAACAGTTATACAGCTGTGCACAGGAACAAACTATGGACCTGCCCCACAGTCTTTTGTCTAAAAAAAGAAAAAAAGAAAGAAAAGAAATTACTGTTATCCAGCATACCACGATAGCAAAATCAATTTCTTTGCACCAAATTACCTGTATTTAAATAGATTTATTTTATGCCACTCACCAGAGAAATGCGTCTTCTACTGGCAGTAAAGCAAAGGTCTTCGCTCCTTCTTAAAGGAAAAGAAGCTTTTTGCAATGTCTTACCAGCAGGGAAGATGTTGGAGGGGCTCTTATTTTCTACTTAGTACTCTCAGTAATAGGACTGCTTATGCAGCTTCAAAAGCAGCAGAGTTTTTACAGTTAACAAATACAAAGAGCTCTGCAACATCAAACAGCCACCCCAACCCATGCACAGCCTACTGAATTGAGCAGTTTGCTCCTTGCCTTCCCTGAACTGTCTGGGAACACTGAGCTGTGGGGAAAATGAGCTGAAAACAAGTGTTTGCCTGCAGCACTGTCAGTGATTGAGACCTGCATTCCCTGGCTACCAGAGACACACCAGCCCCTACATCTGTGTCAGTCACGGTTACACTCACCTTTTGAAGGACAGTGAGGAGCTCAAGCTTCTCCTCGTGGTTCCCTCATCCCCTTCACTGCTCTCCCAGACACAGGAGAAACGAAGAGATGCTGTTTGGCAGGGACACTGCCATACAAGCTCTGGAGCCAGTCTGAGGGATTGTTATCACATCTCTGTACCATTAACTGCTTGTTAGTGGGTGGAAAGAGCATTTGCAGCAATAACCTCTATTCATCATCCCATGCTCAGCTGAAGGCAGAGCCAGGAGTGCTCAACAGTGCTCAGCAGCGCTCCAGTGTCTTTCCTCTGCCAGGATCCAACCAGGCAGGGCTTCCACTAAACACCTACTTGATGATCTAACACCCCTCCCCATCACACCCCAAAGAGCCAAGCTGCAGGGACCTATGGGAGAGCCTGCTCAGCCCATCACATTTCTCAGCACAGCCACCCTGCCCAGGACTGGTACCAATCCAGAGACTCAGAAGTCCTCCCTGGCATCAGCAAGGCAGCAGAGGGAAGCAGAGGAGACCATAACCTTGAAAGAGGAAGATAGGCCAAAATTTAACTAGGCTCCTCCCCAGAGCCTGCCAGGAGCATGGAGGAGACAGGCAGATGATCCATTTACTCTAGCAGGATGTGTACTGCTGTTTTTCCCAATTAAACTCCAATTAAACACTGACTTAGAGGAATCAGAGAACCCAATTAAGAAAAATGCTAGGACACAAATTCAGTTAGGGTCAAGTCAAGAGTACTTAAGCATCCAGAAAGAAACACGCCTGACATCTGGATAGACAATTATGCTTTCTGAGCCATTGTTCACAAGAGCAAGTACTGAGCACTTGGCCACCCCATTCCTCCCTGCACTGAGCAAGTGCAAGCCAGGCAATTCCCTACCCATCAGCTGGGAGGCTTCCTCCCCAGTGAAGGCACAGGAGGTCAAACCAGACCACAGGAAGAGGGAAGAAACCCAGGCAACAGCAACTGAGCAAGTCACACATATTTTAGGTGCTTTTGCAATTGCTCATAGCCCAGCCATGTCCAAAAGGCCCTGTTTCAGCCCCTGCTCCTGCAGAGTGGGACTGAAAAGTGCTCCTTACTTGCAGCAGCTTAGACCATGAGCACACATCAGGAGGCAGAGAGCTTGTTCTCGTCACTCACCCACCCCACAGCGAGCACAGATCTGCACAGACCTGGTGGGACCATGGAAGACCCCAGCTGGACCAGCCTGGCTTGCAGAGCCACCTGCCCCAAAATATCCATTAGTCACTGCCCTGGATGTCAGTACACCAGAAGAGACAGGCTGAGCAGTGGAGACATGCATGCAAGGAAGCACAGTTTGACTACAGTCACTCTGAGCTACTAACAGTACCTCAGGTTTCTTAGCAAGGCTATAGGAGCATTGGCTTACTTCACAGAGACAGTGAGGCAGATGCAAGAAAGCTTCTTCCAGTCCTGTAAACACTGACTTCCAAAACATGCCCTTGACTGCCTAGGCTGAGCGGGGTGGGAAAATACCGTGTCCAAGAACATCTCAGAAGAACCACCAAACAGGTTTACTTCATCCAGCTCTCACAACCTGCCAGGGAAGGTCACTGGAAGCAGCAGGCAGTAACTCAGCCCAGCAAACAGGAGCCATGTCACACTGCTGATCTTAGGTTGGGCAAATGTCTCGGTTTGAAAGACAGGTGTCTGCTAAGGAAGGCAGGAGCCTCCCTTGGAATGGAAGATGCAACCCCCTTCCCTCTGAATTACTATTATTTTGAAATTAAGGGCCTTTCAGGCAAAGATATGAGGAATAGGAATAACAATTCTTTACTAACATATATAAATATATACATATATATAACAAAGCAAACAAGCAGCAGTAACTATGGCAGTAACAACAAACAGAACCAGAACCCAGTGACCCTTCACCTCTGCAGGGCGGGTGCGATGGTTCCCCCGCGGCTGCAGGGGGCGCTCCGGAGCGAGCTCGGGGCCCACGCGGCAATGGCGGCCCGGGATCCCAGGAAGGGATGGAGGAAAAGCTTCACAAACCCTCTGGGCCGCCAGTCCCGGTGCCCAGCCGGACCCTCGGGGACAGCGGTCTGGAACAGCAGGGGTTAGCACAGAATCCCGGGTGGTAGACGAGATGTATCAGACTCGGGGTGGGGGGGGCCTGGGAGGTCTCGGCAGGCAGGGTGTGCGGAGCTACAGTGTAGCGAAGGCTCAAAGCAGCAGCAGCAGCAAAGGGCCGGCGGGCAGGGACAGGCGGGCGTAGGATCTCCGGGGGGTCCCGGTGGAAGGAAAGCAGCAGAAGGCAGGAGCCTGCAGCGCTGGCGAGTTCTCCCCGCAGCCGCCTTCCCCTCCGAGCGCCGAAAGACCCAGAGCCCAAGGGGTGGCACCCAACCCCTTTTTGCAGTTCAATTCTCACAGCATCTCTGCCCCACACACGAGACAGCCCCAGGTGAAAGAGGCCAACTACTGGACCTGTCCCCCTGTGCCCAGATCTTTTGTCTCTTCCAAGTATTTAGCACTCACTGCCCCTCTCAAAACATGTATGGGGGAAAATTCCCAAAGAGAAAAAAAAAAAAAAACCAAACAAAAAAGAACTTCTAAAACCCCAACAGCAAAGCAGAAAATCACTGAGGTACTTGGGATTTGTGTCAGCAACAGGGAAAGCATCAAAGACAAACACAATGGATTTTTACTTTTTTTCAGCTATTTGCTCAAATCAAGCTGAGACCACGCTCAGTTTACAGTCCACCAAGAAAGTAGCCTGAAGATTGAAATTCCCCTTCATATCCTCCAAGTTCCTCTTCCTTCTCTTTCTAGTGCATGCCAGTGTCTTTGGCCTTTTGTGAATTTTCTTAACAAGTCTCCTTTCCAGCACAGAAGAGCTGCTCTTCAGCTGGATGTGAAAAACAAGGTTCACTCTCCTGTGGAATTTTTACGGTTTAATAAAGAGACAATAAGAGACATACAATAAAGCAAAGAGGTAACAGCCGGGTGCCTTGGCGCTCTGCAAAGAGCACACCTGATGCCCGGGGTAGTCCTTTTTTATACCATTTTACTGCCTGTCCTGGATGCATATTCAATATTTTCCGGGAAATATTCTGCATGGACACGCCTTGGGTCCGCCTTTTTAGAGCATGCGCACTTCTTGGTCTTGTGGTTTTGATTTGTCTTGATTCTGGGCTTGGTCCTTTTAATTCTCCAGACCGTGATGGTTGATAACAGCGTGGCCTCTTCGTCCTTCAAGATTAATGCTGATAGTGGCTTCGGGTCTCTCCGTGGAGCACTGATAGGAGCTCTGGGCCCCTCTGTACGTTACACAGAGAGTTGATAATAGTCTCTGGGCCCCTCTGTACTTTACGCAGAGAGTTGATAAGGGTCTCTGGGCCCCCTTCTCTCGTCCACTTGGGGGTTATCTCACCCGTCCGGGCAGTTGAAACACACTCGCTAAGATTTACTAAAAGAAAGAAAACTACATCCACACAGCAAAAAGCATTCCTAACACTATATACTATTTATCTTAATATTTGCGAAAAGCCAACCTTATAATATGCATTTATAACATGGATAATAAAGGGGCAAATTGCAGGGCCCATAGGTCCCAGCAGCTGACAGCGCAACTGAGAAAAAGCACAGATCATTCGACTGGCAGATAAAGAACTAATCCTGACAGAAAACTGGCTTTCCATAATATTGTGCATTCTGCAGAAGGAAAATGGATGGGGCTCAGATTGTGTACAGCAATCGTGGTATACTGTCAAACAGACAAGCACAACCTGTCTGCAAGGAGCTGATCTGTGAGCTTGGCCCTACAGGATCCCTGGACCTACTAGAGAAAGCCAGAATTCATCCAGGTGAAGGGGCACCACAGGAGCCTGAGACGTGTCTGGCTGGAACAGAGCACTGCTCTGTCTTCTCCAGCACCAACACTAGCCAAAAACAAGAGCAAAGAAGAGAAAACAGCAGCTAGAAATAGCTGGTATAAGGACTGTCCCTTACTGAGGACCATTTCACCCTAACCTCTTTAAAAGAGGATTGGGATTTATACCCCAAATGTTGTTTTCTCTCCAACATTTCCTTTTACAGCTTTTGCTTTCAGGACTTCAAACCTGCACCCATGCCCACACACCATAAGGGACACTACACACCTCTGATTTGCCGTGATGTATTTCAGGGGCAAGTTGCACAGGATAACTTGTCCTTTGACATTGACCCAAGAGGTGTGGGAGGAAGGAAAGAGAAAAAGTATTTCCTTCTTGTCACAGTTGAATCACCAACAGCAGCTGTGGGATTACACGGCCTGGCTCCCCTCTCTCCCCAAATACTGGGTGAGGTTCCTCCATCCTGCAAGCAAACAGTTAAACCATGGACTTGGCAATTAACATGCAAGACAGGAGAGAACCAGGGCTCATTTTCAGCTTGTCAGGGCCCACAAAATAAATTACAGAATAAAATCCAAGAATGACAGAATAATGAGCAATTCATTTGAAATGTAAAATAAATAGGTAAATCTCTAGTGAGCTGGCAGAACAAATGGGATTCAGCTGACATTTGGTGATTAAATTAAACAGTAATGACCTCATGAATAATGGGCTACAGAATTGAATTTGGAGGGCAATATTTTCTTAAGTGGGGGCAGAGGGATAACACAGCCAGTAAGAGCCAAGCTACACTTTTTGCATTATTTTCAGTGCTCTGCACGAAATCCTCACTTCTGAAAAGCTGGAATGCCTGAGGACACGACCCTCCTCTGCAAAGGCTCATCACAACCCTCTCATCCCAAGGTCTTCAAGTATGAAGATCCCCAGCTCCAAAGGGAATTCCTCCTCTCCCAGCAGGCATCTGCAGCATTAGTTCAGGGCATGAATAGGAGCGCAAGTCCTACTGCTCCCTTTGGAGGGGGGAAAAGTTAAAACCAACAGCAATTAAAAAATCATTGAGGCATGCATCCTTCCTAGTAAAGCCACCTCCCGTGCTGAGAGACACCCACTTTCACCTGTACTGTGCCCCAGCCACCTGGGCACACTCTGTCCTCTCTCATGTCAATCCACACCAAATGCAGGGCCAGGCTTCCTAGCTTTCCCCTCCCTCCCCTGCCCTCAGCTGCTGGTATCATATTGGTATTATTAAAGGATTATGTTATCAGGGCTTCTATGGTAATGACAGCTGCTGTTTCTTGACCTGCAGTTCTGAGCTTGGTCTTTTACTTATCAGCTGCAGACAGAGCTGTCACTGACCCCAGCTGTTATTTCGAGCTAAATTCATTGGTGTGACAAGATGCCTTCCCCAATCTGCTGCTGGCCAGCCACTCTCGTCTCTAAAAAGCAGCATCCCCAAGGATATGAGGCCAATCTCTCTCCTTTCTCAGCCAAAACCCTGGCAGCCTGGGGAAGGACTTGATTGGTGAGTTCATTTTTTTTTGTTTTCTTTAACTTAGTAATTGACCAAGAAAGAAGTGAAAAGTGAAATTTCATCTTGGTTCAAGTCCAGAAAATCCTGGTTTGTATCAAACAGAACAAAAATAAAGACTTTGTTTTAAAACAAATGTAAGCATTTCAGAAAAACACAAATTCTGAAACTTAAAATATTTCTCTTCCTGCCTCACTTCATGCTTCTGTCATCAGCTTCGGCTCAAAAGTTCATTTCCCAGATATGCTTGAAAAAAGGTTTTTTTCCTCAGACTCAGATATGCAATATTGAGGGACAGAGATCATTCCAAGATGGGAAAGGAGAATAATTAACTCATCAAGATAACATCTAGTGGATCCAGCGTAGTAAGTACTGCCACAGTTCTGCTTAACCTACATCACAAAACATAGGTGATTTGGTTAAGAACTGTTCCCTTTACTAATGCAGAACAAACTTGCTGGTCTAATAACTTCCCCCCCCCC
>VXBT01010237.1:0-20494 GCA_013400235.1 Oriolus oriolus | reverse complement strand
CAAATCAAAGCTAAGCAGAAGTGTTGCCCAGGCTAATAGATTGAGAGCTGGGAAATAAATCAAGATCTACAGAGATATAAAACCTAATAATTCTTTTAAGACCAAGTTAAGACAATTAAATACTGGTGAGACATCAAAAAGCTAAGTAGCCTGAAGAAGTTGATTTTATAAATGAACTAATTCATTTAAATCTATGCCCTCGTAATCTATGCTGGAAGTCACACAGTCCCACACATGCCCTGCTAAGAGAGTCACTGGGGAGCAGTGCTGCTCTCAATTACCCTTCACCTTGGATCAGTAAGGAGTGAGCATGATTGAGGAGCCTCAAAGGTATCTTCCCACATACCCACATAGCACACACCCTCTGGGCCTGCCAGGAACTGGAGATCAGCTCTCCCAGTTCGGATCCAGATCACTACCACTGCTGTTGGCACTCTGGTAAGAGGCTGCCTAGCCCATTTCATCCTGCAAGCCAAATGCCTTCAGAATAACCAGAAAAGGCAGCTGCCTTAGCCCTCAGCACCCTGTGAAGCTATGGGCATTCCTCTCCTGTAACACAAGGACTAGAGCTATCAGAAGAGAAAGTAACTTACCTGAGCAGCACCAGTCATAAAACAGCTGAAGAGGATTTAACTACACAGCTCTTGACTAAGCAAAATCCCTGCAATATACTTGTAAAGCCTGAAACAGCCATACAGCTGATCCCAGTGCAGCTCCTGTGCACTCTGGGTAATGCTACAACTGTTGCTTTGCAGGTGTCTCAGAAAAGCTATTCCAAACTAAACCCCGCCCCAGTGCACTGTAAAATAAAATAATAATAAAACCATCATATGTCTAAATTCCTGTACACCATCTCATGAGGCTTCTGCTGAGAGACCACATTTCTGCTGACTCTGTTCCAATTCACATCATCTTGGAAGAATAGGACAAGTAAAACAAATGAAAAATGTGACACAACTTACCCTCTCCTAACCTCTCTCCCTCTCCCCTCTTTCCTCCCACTGCTTCTTCTTCAGTATCCTCCTTCTTGCCTGTCTTTCCAGGTCTGTAGTTTTATCTGCACTGCCTTAGAGATTAAGAACCCTGACAAAGAACATCTCTCCTTGAGATAAGAAAACCTTTATCTAGCCAGCAGAGTGAAACAGATTAAAAGCTAAACCATTAGGAAGTATTTGGGCTCAGCTCTATCTCTACTTTTCTGGGAGGCAATTCCAGGGGTGGGTCTGGGGTTTCCCTGTGCATCCTACCCAGAGGCCCCACCATCTTCTACCTAGACAGAAAGCATACAAGCCATAGCCAAGGAGTAGGCAGAGAAGCCCTGGGATTTCCAGAATGTGCTCAATTTGCTGAGGTTGCAGATCCTTCAGAGAGCTTTTAAGATGGCCATGGCTTTGGCAAGATGCCCAGGAGCAGAGTCACACATTCCCAAAGGTTAAGAGCAGACAGTGCTTTCTGAAGTCTTTCTGCCAAAATGTCAGCAAATTCTGCATCGCTAGCCCAGCCTCAATGACAGATAATAACCATAATAAAGAGGCTAATACATCTGAACCAACATCTAGTTAAGAAAAGGGAGAAATTTAATTGAAACAGTTGCCTGTAGTTTAAACGTCAAAGGAGAAATGGTTCCCATGCTTCCTGCTGTTCACAGCAATAAACCAGCACTTTCGGTGCCTGAGGAGAGACAAGGAAATGTCAAAGAGGCACTTGGTTTTTCAGCTGCCTGCACTTCCCAGTCCCTGCTCGTGGAGCGGACAGACACTGCCCTGACAATCCTGTCTGTCTGCCTTCCCAGATACTCACCCAAAACCTTTTTCCATGAGGTGACCAGAGTGCTGCCATGGATGAAAGCAGGCTGGGGGCTCTCAGCACATATTTTGCAGCCCTCCAGTTCCTGTGCCTATCTCTGCCTCACTCCCACCATGCGACTGGGCACATCCCATCTTTGTGCCAATGTTCCACTCCATCCACAGCTGCTCATCTCTGCACACAGACTCTCAATAAAGGCAATGCAGCTGTGCTCTTCAAGTTGTGTGCAATACCACAGCATCCACAGGAACCTGCCAAACCCTGAGAGATCCCAGGAAGGATGCACGGAGGTGGAGGTGATTTATTAAAAATAGGGTATGATCTAATATCAGCACCCACTTAGGACGGACAAAACTCTCTAACACCTTAGAGTTAGAAAGTGTATGTTTATTTCCAGCGCTGGGCAGCTGTGTGGGATCGTTCCCCAAGAACGCAGTGCCAAGTTACAGAGCAATACAGATTCTATTTATCCACAAAAGTCCAAAATATTCAAAATACAAGATACATATTAATAACATTGACACCTCCCATTCCCTGCTTCATATGGTAATTAGCAGAATATCTATTAAGCATGCGTGGTTCAGCTTTTAAATTGAGTCTGGGGTCTTTTTGTTTGTAAATGATGAAGTAAACTCATCTTCCTCATTTTGACCTTTTTCCGCCTTCTTGATTTTTGACAATGCATATCCTCTTTGAATGACCCTCAAGACCTTTCTTATTACTTCGAAATAGGTTTTCAAATAGAGAAATTAGTAATTGTCTACATTTCTTTAGATCTGTTGATCAACGTTTTCTGTTTCTTATTCTGAGCACAGCTGAACAAATATAGAGTGGCAGGTAATCAGTTATTTTGCTTCTTCAAAGCTTGTTCCAGGCCTACTTCTTCAACTAATTATTAACTTAATTAACTTCAGCTGGGTTTGCTTATAAGGTCTACTTTAACTAATTCTAATAAAACTAATTCTGCCCAAGATCCTAATCTTTAAACTCTATGTTTCAGAGGGAGCTAGGCAGAAGCAGCACCAGCTCTGCAGTGATTTTCACAGAGCCTCCTCACCAGCCAGCTCCAGCAAAGTCCCCTTTCCCTGGAGCCAGTGCTCTGTGCTCACATAAACATGCTGGAGCAAGTTCTGCTCCTTAGTGAAGGTAAATCAAAACATTAAGGTCCTCTTGAAGAAATGTCACATCCTGAATTGCAGGATTCACGCATGGGCAAGGACTCCGCAACATGGTGGTATAAGTGCAAAGACTTTATTGGGCATCAGAAATTCCCTTAAATACCATAACCTACAGGAAATCACCTCATATAAACAGGAAAGATGTTCACCTCAGTGTCCCTCAATCACCTGGGGTATTTCCCAGACATTGCCTATTATGGTAAAAGGTAAACGATACCCTATCAAGTCACAAACTCCAATTATCACATCTCATAGGTCCAACACTGTCCAGAAACTCACAATCCTCTCTCAGCCCATCCCCGGTGACCTGGCTGTAATCCCAGGGTCACCTCTGGGTCTGAGAACGAGGCTCTTTCTCCGGCCCCCAGGGCCTATCTCTGTTCCAGCATACAGTGTAGCCCAACACTGAATGGTTTTTATTTACTTGCCTTCGAGCTATAGGTTGTTTAGAGAGAAATTCAGCTTAATTTGTTTGCAGTGGTACAACCCGCAGCATTTCTTTTGTATTGATGTCTTCAGTTAAACCTCTTGTTTCTTGAACCTTCTCTTTTGTGCAAAGAAAATGACACTTGCCACATAGATATACAGAATGAATTCAATTCTGTGATCACATGGATGCACACTCCCCCTATTTCCTCCCCCACCTCTGCAGCACTGTAACACTCACACGCAGCAACTGTAGTGACAGCAATGGAAAAAACCCCTTTTGTTCCTACAGATAAACTTCACCGAGGGTTGTACATTGGGGTCCTGCTAAGAAAGCACCCAGACCATGTGCCTGAGGGTATGTATATGAAAGCAACGTGGCTCTGGAATGAATGACTGACTCACATTCATGCTAGTTGTTGAGGGCAACAGGGCTGAAATGCTAACTAAAAGTAATCTTTTTATTTAATTGAAGGTTTGGGTAATTATTTGCAGGGTGGAAGGGATTTATGTTTTAGGTTCAATTCTAGAAAACCTGAGTTTCAAAGAAAATATATGATGATATGGCTTCTATTTGGAACAAATTCACTTAAAATACATGTCTCGATGTTTCCTGTGGAATTCTCTTTCCCACTTTTGACCTACTTGAATTTGAACACCTTGCTGGCTTTGCTCACATTCACCCACACACTGCCTGCAAAGCCTGGTGCTCTACTTGAAAACTTTTGCCAAGAAATCTACATAGGTTACAGCTGAGATTTCAGCTGCAGAGGTACAGCAGGGGAAGTCCGAGGGGCCCCATACACCAGCAACAGGGACTACACGCAAATTTAGCTGAGCATACTCACCGTGACAGAGTGAGCTCACATAAGACCAGGAATAAATACTGACTGTCTGGGGGTGATTTTATGATGATACTGTATTTCCTGATCATCTGCCTTGTGCCCAGAAATGGCTGCTGTAGCTTTAAGGTGAATGCGGGGGAAGGGCAGGGAGCCCTGAGCTCCTGCGCGGGCTTTGTTCAAAGGCTCCGCAGAGTGTGCTGGCTGTGGCGGGGATCTGACCTTAAACTGTTGCTTTTGCTAGATTTTTTGCTAGCTTAAGCAAGAAGATTCCTTTTTTTTCCTTCCCCTGACGTGGAGGCTGCACCAGCAATCCTTTCGGAGGCTTCTGTTTTGTTTTCTCTTGATCTGTTCAGCCTGGCTTTTTAGTCTGAAGTCAGGCGGTCGCTGAGGCAGTCAATCTGTGGGGGACCAGCAGGGGCATCTCCAGCCAGCTCAGGACCTCGGAAAAGCTGAACCAACAAGAGAAACGACACCAAAATCCACCAGCTTCATCTGCTGTGAGGAGGAGACCAACTCCAGAGGTTCAGCAGGTTCTCATCGGTTTTGCCCGAGCTGCTGCGGGAACTCCTTTGTTTTTCCTTCCCTGAGCCAAACCGGCTGGCCGCCATTTTGCCCCCCCTTTTTGCCACGCTGGCAGTCGGTCTTTTTCTCTTCCCCTGGCATTTTGGGGTTTTTTTGTTCTGCTTGGGGGGGGAGGGTAAGGTTCTGAAAGTTCAATATCTAGTGTGAAAAATACATTTTAAAGTGTTGGCTTTCGCAGATGTGTTGTGTATTGTAATGTTGGCTCTGTGGGAGTGGTTTTGTTGTTACGAGGGGAGGGGACTGGGCATTGAATTTTACTGGGGTTTAGAGCTATTGTTAACATGATCTTTTTATTGAGATAGGAGGATTGTTGTAATTGGACAACAACCAATGAGGGAATCGAAACCTTTTGAATGTATCGAAAAGTAACAACTGCCCTGGACGAAGAGAACTGCACATGCTCTAAAAAGGTGGGACGAGGGAGGAGACATGTTAATAAGTTCAAAAGGATTTTTTTAATATGAAAAGTGGTTTATAAATATGTATTTCGCTGATGGAATACCCAGGGGTATAAAAGGTGAGACCGCCATTTTGTGATTGTACCTCTGGCTGTGGCTATGCATCCAGTGCTGTTACCTTTCGCCTTGTTGACTTTGTCCCTCATTAAATCTTTCAAATTTTAATTAAAGAGTGAGTTCTATTTCTCACATCTAGCATTTATTCAATCTTTTTTTATGCCTTGCAGGCACCTTGTTTTGTTAATAAACGGGTTTTTTCACTTTCACCCACTGGTATTCATTTCTCTCATTGGCAGAAACGGGGAGATTACTGGAG
This sequence comes from Oriolus oriolus, assembly GCA_013400235.1. Taxonomy (NCBI): domain Eukaryota; kingdom Metazoa; phylum Chordata; class Aves; order Passeriformes; family Corvidae; genus Oriolus; species Oriolus oriolus. Next base: position 14,883 of record VXBT01010237.1, on the reverse strand, counting down.
TCCTTCATTTTAGAGAAAACAGTAATTCCAGATCTTTTTCTCCTAAATTTGTCTCTAAACCAAGACACTAATCCCTTTAAATAATGGTTGGCATTGGAGTGGCTGAAGATCTTTCTCCCCTTCAGGTCATTCTGACTGATTGCCAAGAGCCAGCATTACAGTTTTCACACTAACACATGCTCTAGCCTGGCAATCACAGCATAGCACCAGCTGAAGCCTTTGCTGCCTTCACCCCATGGCAGAGCAGTTGATTTAGCAGCAGAACTGAGGTGCCCCAGTCCAGCTCCTCCGAGAGGAGGTCAGGCCCCAGGTCCTCCAGCAGCAGAGCCAAGCCCGCACTTGGAAAGCACCCTTGTGTTTCACTATTGTTCTCATCCCTCTTTGCTCCTGCTTCTCCTGAAGCTGGATCAGACTCCAGCAGTAGCAGCAAGACAGCACTGCACCTCTTGGGGAGACCTCCCCGCCATCAGCTCTTCCAGGGCTGTCAGCCAAGTGGGCACTCCATACAAGCCTCCACACACTGAAATGGAAAGGCACATTGTTTACATGAAAGCCTGGCTCAACCCTTGCATTCAAAATGCTTGTGCTCACTTTTCCCCTTTTAAACAAGTAGTGCTACAATAGGAGTCCCCCTGGTGACAGAGCCTGATAAAGCAGATTATGTGCTTAAAGGTCTGATTCCCACTAGGCCCCACTTGGCACCTTATCAGATCTTGGACAGGCTGTACAGCAACATTCACTGAGCATTAGACATACGCCAACCTTGGCAGTTACACCAAAGCTCCTCACAGCATCCAAGTCCTTTTCTGGAGCTGGACTTGGGCAAAAGACAGCACTTTCAGTACAGCTCCCAGAGCTGTCTCCATGCACTGCAAGGGAAAACTTCCCTGTCCTTATGTGCTTCACCTCAGCGCTACAAGGAAGGGACAAGAGCATTTTGATTATAAAGAGCATTTGCAAAGCTCAAAGCACGGTTATTACTTGTAATTACAGTGTCCTAGGTCAGCGTGAGGACATTCTCTTATGTAGGTCTAACGAGTGAAAGTGTTGTTTTTAGAGATGTCTCTTACCTTATCAAACAAGGACCTTTAAAAAGCTGTTATTTACTGAATTCTACATTAGCACATCATTATCTTCCAAAGTCTCCTTACAGCCTCCTGGAGCAAAGCAAAGCCCAGTCCAAACAGTTTATCAAGATCTACCACAAACAACCTTTCCAGCTATTATATTGCAGGTTTAGATTCTTCATGTTCAGCAGAAACTGTGCTTGCTGTAAAGACTACAGTTATTAAAATACACATACATTGGCTCTTTAGAGCCCCAAGAGCCACAGCCTTGACAATTTACATGCACTCAGATTCTCATCTCTGCTACACCCAGTAGCAGTTGCTGTTGCTACCCTAAATTTTAGTGAAAAGCTTTCCAGGTTTGTCCTGGTGCAACAAAAATCAGCCCCTGGTTGTGAAGAGAGATGGAACAGATGCAGATTTTTATTTATAAAGCCTCCCACTCTCTGCCTCCTGACTAATCACATATCCTGCTGAGTCAGTACACACTGAAACCAAAATTAAAATAAATAAACTATCCTAAGAAGAAAGGGCTGAAAACTCACGCTTATAACATTTCCACCGATGAACAGTTACAGTTGAGTATACAAGATCCATTTAGTATACAGTTGAGTATAGAAGATCCATTTAGGAATAGAGAGAAGGGCTCAGCAAAATGGCCTTTTTAAAAGGCTACATTTGCATGCAGAGCATGGTACTGGCAGGATATGGGAGCAGTGTCTGAGAGTGGGACTGTCACCATAAGAACTGGCAGGTTTTGGCTGACCTACATGTGTTAGGGTCTGAATGTGGGAGCTGAAACCTAACTTGGGTCATTCCAGTGGTGGAAGCCTGGACAACTCCCAAGCAAATGGGGGGGCTGCTTCACCACCGATTTCCCCATGTGCAGGATGAGGCCACTGAAGATCAGGGCTCTGGGCCAAGTCTCCAGAGCAGCTCATTTCCGGCTCTCCCATCAATCCTCAGGACAGGCTCAAGACAGATGAAGAGCAGAAACTTTCTCATGGCACCTCCTAATGGTGACAAATGCCACACAACAGTATCTTGGTAAACAAAGCAGCGTCTGCCCAGCATCTCACTCCCTTTGCAGAATGAGCTGGATACCTCTGTCCCCTGCCAGTCACATCCACTTAGAGTGTAATCCTTCAAACCAACTGCATCCTTCCCCTTCACAAGGGCAGTGGGCGGCACAGGGGAGCCCTGATCTCAGCCAGGCCAGACAAGTCTCCAGAAAAAGTAATAACACTGTAATCACAAGGCATATTACTGTAGCAGCAGGTGAAACCTCGCATTAAAAAAAGCCTCTTGCAGATCACACTTGCCCAGAGCAACATCAGGGGAATGCGAGTGCCCTTGAAAAGTCTGACCCACCGTACATCACTCTGGAAGGCTATTCCTCACCCAAGATAAATAGCCCCCTGCTCAGCAGGGCATCAGAGTGTTTACAGATTTTTTTTTTTTTCCCAGAAAAACATCTACTCCATAAAACAACAATTAGCTGCACTCTGAATTTATGAGTGTAATCTGCAATGCTGTTAAAGCATGGGCAGCCATGGCTTTCATGCAATGGTGATTGCATTGCTGTGAAGGAGCCTGAACAAGGCACACGACTGGCTTTTGGGGGTTGCTGGAAAAATGAGAGGCTGTTGTTCTTCATGGGAGAGAACTGGCACCACCGTGACAGGGGTACAGGGCACACACTGGTACCATTATCACCTGCAATGATGCAGTGACCACCCCAAAAACATTTGATTAGATTCCCACCACAGAGAGTGGTGGGAAGGATTATGTTGCGAGTTTTGGCTACCAGATTAGTCAGCTTGGTTGCATCAGCAAGAACCAGATGAGGCAAAGAGGACCAAGGAAAGCTGGAAGCTAAGCTTTTCAGAAAGGCAGTAGTAATGAAAAGACTTTGCATAATTTAGACATGAAGGAAAAACATTAGGAGTGGTGTCTCCCCTATCAAGCTACTTTCCTAAGTAAAAATCACCAGTCTGGTAAATTATTAGCTTAGGGGGGAAATTTCTTCAGGGAAAACATAGGTATTAACAGCTGAGCCTGGGTGCAGTTTTCCTATAGCCAAGATCCCCCGTGAAAGTCAATTCGTTCACATATCCAGCCACCCAGCATTAGCCTGTGCCAACTAACCAGCAGTCTCCTCCAACAACGGGTAAAATGGGCATAAGCACAAAGTTTCCTTTCCATTTTTTCCCCTCTCCCTCCAGGTCTCACAGCCATGGCAGCAGGACTGGACCTGTTGAGGTGACCACATGGTGCTCAGGGCCAGGTTGGGGTTCCAGCAGATTGGCTCAGCACTGGCAGATGAAACAGGCTGTTTTAACTTTTTAGCTGGAGAGCCTGGAAAGCCAAGAAGCTGTCTTCAAAAGGATGGCTTTCTAGTTCATAGACGAAGTATTTTACCTTAATGTTAAATGACAATTGCTTGCAAAACAATATTGCAGAAACTCCCTGGACGTGTTAATCAGAGATTTTGTCTTCCACTCTCACAAAGCTTAGCAAGTGACAGACACTTACAGATAACGTCGAGGGGCAGGGCCTTTTAATCACAGGCTGTCCCCAGCAAAGGCATCAAACTCCCATTTGGGTTCCTTAATTGGGAGCCTCAATGCTTTTGTGAGTTTAGACCCATAGTCTCTCCCCAGAGTCTCTAAAGATGATAACAGAAGCTCTGACCACTAGAAATAGGAGGTCTGTTATCAGCCTTTCTGAAGTCAGGTGCTCCCAAGTCCACCCCCCAGGTGATCTGCTGCAGCTGCTGGAAGAATACAGTGCTGCCTGCCAAAAATAATTGTGACCCAGGGAGTTTCCAATGCAGGGAGGAAACAAGTCACTCTTCCCAGTTTCCATGTGCAGGGAAAAATTAGCCAGCCAGGCTAACAGCAAGGGGGGGTTTTGGGTTGGGTTTTTTCTCCTTCAAAGTACCAAGTAAGGGAGCACATGGAACAGCAGTATATGGAGCTGAAGCCCTTTTCCTCAGCCTGTTAATAGGAAATATGTGTGCTAATGTCTTTACAAACAATTCCATGAGTGAGGGTATCTGTTACAAGCCAGGAGAAGTGGTGGTGCTCTCATGGTGTGGAGGGAGCCCCAACCTACCTTGCAGAGAGACACCTTAGTATACCTTAGATGTAGTCTGTAGTGGTGCCTCATGACTCCAGGTTTCCTCTGTCCAAACAGGGCTCAGCCTCTCTTGTATAAAATCCCTTCTTCCCATCAAATCACATGCTGGAAAGGCCAGGGAGAGGAAGAGGAGTAGCCAAGGTAAGCCTTCAGCCTAACATTAGGAGACTCTAGGGAAGAGGACAGGGATGACCACTTGGCAGACAGGTCCCAAGAAATGCTTCTATTGCAGAAAAGTGTAACATTTCAAAAGAGAATGCCCAGAACTACAGAGGGAGGTTAAAACCTTCCAGATGACAGAATCAGGAGCTTATGCAGAGGATTAGGGGTGTCAGGGGCTCTATTTTTTTGGAGTCCAAATACCATGAAGAGCCTTTGATAAATTTAAAATTAGGACCCCAGTATGTGTTTATGGTTGATTCAGGAACTGGGAGAGCAAGTTTAATTAAAATCTCCTGTGGGTGTGTGAAAGGGACTGAACAAACTAGAATAATTGCAGTGAAAGGGGAGGGATTCCATGCCCTCATAATGGAACAAGTAAAAGTTTTGGGAAATGGTAAGGAAATAACATCTGGTTTTGTAATAATACCAGAGGCCAGCACCAACTTGTTAGGGAGAGATTTACAAGTGCAATTAGGGACCGGGGTAATTCCAGAAGAAGGTAGAATGGTGGTAAAGCTATTTAAATTGACTATAGAGGATGAGAGAGAAATAAATCTGGTGGTGTGGGTGGCTAAAGATAATAGAGAAGGGCTGAATATCTCTCCCCTGGAAATAAAATTGAAGGAAGGGAGCCAGCTCATCCGTGTGAAACAATACCCTATGTCTTTGGAAGGAAGAAGGGGATTATAAAATATAATTGAGCAACTTTTAAAGGATGGATTGTTACAATCTTGCATGTCCCCTTATAATACCCCCATTTTACCTGTCAGGAAACTGGACAGGACATACAGACTTGTTCAAGAATTCAGGGAATTGAATAAACTTGTTCAAGTATGCCACCCCGTAGTCCCTAATCCATATATTTTACTATGTAAGATTCCCTATAACCATGTGTGGTTCAGTGTGATTGATTTAAAAGATGCATTCTGGACATGTCCACTAGCAGAAAACAGCAAAGATATATTTGCTTTTGAATGGGAAGATCCCACTACTGGGAGAAAGCAACAGTTACGATGGACCTCTTTACCACAGGGATTTACAGAGTCTCCAAATCTGTTTGGACAAATTTTAGAACAGGTGCTTGAAGAGTTTAATCAAAGGCAAAGTTGTTACACTATGTGGATGATTTGTTGATAAGGGGAAAGAGAAAGTCCGAGATGTCACAATTAAGTTATTGAACCTTTTGGGAGAAAATGGACTAAGGGTCTCTAAAATGAAATTACAATTTGTAGAGAGCAAAGTAAAATATCTTGGGCATCTGATAAGTGAAGGGCGAGGGAGGATAACCCCAGAACATATTTCTGGCATTGTTGCTATGCACCTTCCTAAAACCAGACGAGAAATAAGAAAATTCTTAGGTTTGCTCAGATATTGCCATTTTAATGGATTGAGAATTTTACCCAGCATGTAAAGATTTTGTATGAAAAACTACGAGAGGAAAGAGAAGAAGTTGAGTGGGCTAGGAATCAGCAACAGCAATTTGAAGATCTGGAAAATAAATTAATCCAAGCACCTGTTTTAGCACTCCCTTCCTTAGAAAAACTTTTTTATCTGTATGTCAACATAGAAGAGGGGACAGCTTACAGAATATTAACCCAAATATGGGGATGGCAGAAGAGACCTGTGGCACACCTTTCAAAAATCTTAGATCCAGTGTCCCGAGGATGGCCCACCTGTGTTCAAGAGATAGCTGCTGCTGCCTTATTAGTAGAACAGAACAGAAAACTAACTTTTGGGGGTACTTTAATTGTATCTACTCTGCATATAGTCAGCACAATTTTAAATTAAAAGTCTGGGAGGTGGCTGACAGATTCTAGAATTTTGAAATATGAAACTATCCTAATGGAGAAGGAGGATTTAACGTTAATTACAGACAAAAGTTTAAATTCATCTCAATTTTTAAATGGAAAGGCAGAAGTAGAAGTCCCTGAACATGACTGCTTGGAGATTACTGAATATCAGACAAATGTTAGAGAGGGTCTAGAAGAAACTCCCTTAGTAGAAGAGAGAATAGTCTTTATTGATGGATCATCTCAGTTTATAAATGGGAAACGTTGTAATGATTATGGTATTGTGGACAGTGAGCAAAGCAGTCTGTTAGAGAAACGGAAATTACCCAATAACTGGTCAGCTCAGACATGCGAATTATATGCACTAAAGTGAGCCCTGGAACTACTCAGAGGAGAAAAGGGAAATATATACACTGATTCTAAATATGCTTTTGGGGTAGAACAAATTTTTGGAAAAATATGGAAAGAACGTGGACTAATTTCTTCCAGAGGGAAGGAATTAGTGCATGAACAATTGGTTTTGGAACTTCTAGAAACCCTGGGATAATCAGAAGAAATCGCAGTGGTTTATATAATGGGACACCAGAGAGGAGGAAATTTAGAAATAAAGGGCAATCATTTAGCTGACAGGCTAGCTAAAGAGGCTGCAGAGGAGGAGGAAATAAAGATGCTAGCACTAGTACCTAGTGGAAAGGCAGAGGAGGTAAAACCCCTGGTGTTTACAAAAGAAAAAGAGTGGTTACAAAATTTGGGAGGTGAAAGAAATCAGGAGGGCAAGTGGTTTTTACCAGATGGGAGGCAAATAGTGAATAATGAAATTACTAGAGAAGTCTTAATCAGATTACATCAGGAAACACACTGGGGAATGCAAGCTTTATGTGATCAGTTTTTAAGAACTTATGGTTGTATGGGAATCTACACAATAGCCAAACAAGTAACAGAACAATGTTTGATCTATCAAAGGGTGAATAGAAAAGTAATGAGAAACCCCCCTGGTGGAGGAAGAGCCCTAGCCCTTAGACCCTTCCAAAATATACAAATAGATTACACTGAATTCCCCAAAATACAGCCATGGAAATACCTTCTTGTAATGATTGATCACCTTACCCCCTGGGTAGAAGCCTTTCCTACCTCAACTGCAACTACCTCAAATGTGGCTAAGATTCTATTAGAACAGATTATTCCCAGATATGGGATAATGGAAAGAATAGATTCAGATAAAGGAATGCATTTTACTTCAAAGACTTTACATACTATATGTGTTGCATTAGAAATAAATTGGGAATTTCATACCCTGTGGTACCCTCAAAGCTGCGGACGTGTGGAGAGAATGAATGCTATTCTTAAGAACCATATTACCAAATTAATGATTGAAACTAGATTATCATGGATTAAATGTTTACTTCTAGCATTATTATGGATTAGGACTGCTCCAAGAAAGGATATAGAAGTTTCTCCCTGTGAAATGCTATATGGGTTACCTTTTTTGGGAAGGAAGGAGGGGTTGCCGATTACTGAAACCAGTGACTTATATCTCAGAAATTACTTGCAGGTGATTACACTTTCTCTCACGGATCTTAGAAGGAAAGGGTTGTTACCCCAAACATCACCTCTAGACTTTCATATACACCAGGTAAAACCAGGAGATTGGGTTCTGATAAAATCTTGGAAGATTTTATGACACCTTAACACCAGCATGGGAAGGTCCCTTTCAGGAACTTTTAACAACTGAAACAGCTGTCAGGACTGCAGAAAAGAGGTGGTCTCATGCCTCTTCAGTTAAAGGACCAGTGGAACTTCCTCCCCAAACGTGGACAGTGGTACAGGGAAGTGACCCTTTAAAGTTAACCTTCAAAAGATAATTTAACAATAAACGGTCAAAGGCAAGATTGGATTGATCCCTGTATTTGCCACCAGAGAGATCTTTGCTCCACTGTGGGCTGCAGCTCCTCAGGTGTTGAGCAGTGGAAATATAAGTCATACCAGACTTTGACAAAAAGGGGAATAGAAAAATGAAGAATCTGATTTTTATAACTGGGATTGAAATCTTAATGATAAGTAGCTCTGTCTTGATTGACCCTGTGTAGTGGTTTTGTTCACATCTTTTAACCTTTTGTGAGATAAGAATTAGAAGTAGGGAAAAGCAGGCTCAAGCCTTAAAGAATATAAAGAAGTTTATTACTAACAGAATTAAAAGTAAAAAGAGATAATAAGAAATTAAAGCAAAATCCCCTTTTCTCCCTCCAGTACCTCCCAAGTTACTCAACTGCACGAAGGATAACAACATATGATCTAGGTCAGTGCAGCTTTAAAGGTCTCTTTCACATTTGAGGGAAGAGAGGTCTCTTCTGCTTTTGTGGTTTCCAAACTGCTACCAGCAAGCAGGATCCCGCTTGCAGAAAATAATCTGCTGCTGTTATTTTCTGGTTCCACATTCTGATAAACATCTCTCTTTCTCCTGAATATTGCAGTCTTCCCACACTGCTATCACAGCCATACATGGGGTAACTTTTTAAGGATAAGCAAATTCCAGCCTGAAAAGCAACGGCTCCTTTCTTCACAAAATTTTTAAAAGTCTTTTACAGCTCCCAGGTGGCCTGGCATGGCCACATTTCTTTTTCTGCAGGCTGCACACAGAATTTCCTTCCCCCCGTGTCTTAGGGAGATATAGAACAGTCTGTGACATTACAGTCTCTTACCACGGCATGTGAGAAATCTTTTTAAGCTACGTGAGAAAAACACGCTGCGCCCTCTTTCCCAGTCACCATCTTGAGCTCCATCTCATGTGATGCAGTTTCTCTTTCTCTCTGACCTTGAAGCCTCCATGTTTGAAGAGCTGATTTCTTCTCGGGCTTTTATGTTGGAGAAAAGCCTCATTTCCTTTATGCTGCTAGCTGCTTAATGTTTCTCTGGGTACGAGCTCCTGCCAGGTCTGTGTAGGGGGCCATGCGGAAGGGAGAGGGGAGCCCACCAGCTCTTTAAGGAAGAAACCGCTCTGAGGTGGTCTCGGCCATGCAGCAGTTTTGGTGTCTCTTAGCTGCCCACGGTTTTAAGGGGTTTTTTTTCCCACAGCGCCTCAGCACCAGGGGGTGGGGAGCGGGGGGGACACAGGGGCCTGGACTTCTGCCACCCCTCCGGTGAAATAACCGGAAAGAAGCCCAAATTTCCCGCACCTGTGCTGCTTTTTATATGCAAAATTGCGAGAAGTGATTGGCTCAGAACTTTGTCAATCAACTCAGGTTCAAACCACGACACTCTGGTACCCCTCGATGTTCTAAGACTCTGGAAACTGCTGGACAGAATGTTACGGCCTTTATGCATCACCTCCGTATCCCTACAGTGTGCTATTCTGGTAAGTCTGCAGAATGTCAGCAAGGAATGTGAAGTTACTGGATTGCACAGAAGCTAGGAAGCAGATATGGATACTGAAGAAGGTGGTATTGTCCTAAAGGAGAGCCTTGGGTGTGTTTTCGCCAGGAGGGACAAAAAGGAAAAATTACCCAAGTACCCGTACATGATCAACTCTAAATGGTGGGACAACTTATCCGGAATGGCCTGGTGGAAGAAAGTAGGCTTTATATTCTTGTGTGCAACTGCAGGATTATTATTTTTACCCTGTTTTATCCCATGTTTCATTCAATTAATTAATGGTGTAATAGAAGGAATGCAGGTAACTAGTGTGCCAGTCAATCCTAATGCGACAACCAGCTGCCAAGGAACGGGAGCTCACAGGATTATGATCCTGAAGAAAAGATATAGAAAAAGGGAAGAACAAGATGGGGAGATACAATTTATTTTATGCCGGCTGGAGGAGAGCTATGAACAGTAATGTGAACTGACAACTTAGGAACATTTTAAATAGACTGAATTTAAGACAGACATAATAAAAGACTGATTAAATCTTATTTGTAATTACTTTGCAAAGGGAATCAGTTTATGTTGGCCAGACAGGACAATTGAATCAAGGGCTTCAGCAAAAAAGGATAATAAAAGGAAAGGGTGGATTGTGAGAAATGTAGTAATATTTTGCTGCAGCCAAAAAGATTATTGAGTAGAACAATGGAAGTTGTTGGTTCTGTTTCCTATTTGTTGTTACTTATGGTTTGGATTTGTTCTGGTTAATCTATTGCGGGTTGTTGAGAACTGGGAGAGGGGTGGGGTTGAAGACAGGACCAAAAAAGGAAGAAGGATGAGAGGGGAGGGGACAAAAAAGGTAGGCAGCTGGGAGAGAGTGTAAGTTCCTGAGTACTCAGCCAAGGGAAAAGAGAACGGGGACAGCCCCCAGCCACGAAAGGGTGTAACAGATTGCCATTTTGTTGAAGGGTCTCTCCAGTCTCTGCAGGGAGAGACACACACCTGACTCAGCTGACTTCGTTACAAATAAACAGTTTTATTTTGTTTCAAAGACTTTGTCCAGACTTAATTGTATACAAAAGTGAATTTATTTCTAACTGATTCTCCCCAAACAGGCCAGGAGACACTTCAGAGACAGAGTCAAAGAAGTGGGTATTTGCTTTATTCGGCACACCAGGTGTGGGGGATCATTCCTGCAACACACACACTAGTGCTCCCTACAGCACAGTATTAAGGGTTAAAACATGAATATTCATCACATTCCTTGGGACAGGTGTGATTATACAAATTATTTCTGGGAAGTCACTAGTATCATTAGCATACGTGCCATGCATGTGTTGTGCGTCTTGGTGGTCGCACTGAAGAAGGCTTTGCTTCTTCATCAGGGATCTTTGTGATGAAGATAAGTAGTCTTCCTCACAATGCACTTTCCACCTTTCTCCCCGGGGCATGCGTAGTCCTTTGAGGGATGATTCAGCGGTTTCTGAGATGATCCTTGTCCCCTCTATCTTGACAAGATTAGGGCGAATCCGGCTTTTTAGGTTTTGGAATTAACATTTGCTGTCAGAATTAACATTTGCTGTCTCCTAATAGCTAACTGTGCTTACATGAGTTAGCTATTGACCGCTCCTTTTCAGGGCGTCCTGCCATGTTTTACTCCCCAAAGTTCCTGTCGTACTCATCGGTGAGATTTCCAGTGGTCCTTTCCTGCAGACTCTTCATGGACCCCCCTGGTCTGCCTCTCGTCTGTCTCCTGGACAGTCTCGGGAACCCAGTCAATTGCCCAATGCCGGCCAGTGTCGAAGGGAGCTGGTCACCTAAAAACTGGGTGAGGTGTGCCTCCAGCTCCTCTTGCCATGTGCCAGACCCAGATGGTGAAAGGATCCTGGACGAGGCCCCATCTTATGTGGAAAATCACGCAATGAAAAGCCAGTGTCCATAAACGAGACAGAGGAGTCCTGCAACTTTATTCAAATAAAGGGAGAGAGTTTGCTGGGGCAGACACCCGCGGGGTTTTCTCTCCTGAGGTTTTGGATGGTGCAGCTTCCTTATATCCTAACTCCTGGCTGCATGTTGCCCTCTTCCTTTCCCCACTGGCTGAGGTACTAGGAAGGTACAGCCTTCCCAAACCACCTGCCACATATTCCTCCCTTAAACATGTCATTTTGGCCCAAAGTTCAGAAAGTCAGGCTTGTGCAGATCCATTTCTCTGTTTCAGGAGTCAAACTGAGTTCTGTAACAAACCTGCAGACTGAAGTTGGTAGAGACATTAAGACTCATTTCAAAGACATTAACACCCATACCTTCATCCACAGAATTGTTTGTAAAGACATTAGCACACATCTTTCCTGTAATCAGCCTTCTCCTCTCTTGCCACCCTCCCATCCCTGCCCTGGTTTTCTGTCTTTACCCTCAAGCTGCTGCTTGCCTCCACTATCACCATCAGCCTGCTTCGCCATATGTTTCCCACCCCTCACTCCACCTTGTCTTCCCCACCTCACCGCGAGATGTGCTGCTATATCTGCTTCCCTGCAAAATGTAAACAAAATACAGTGCACTCCACAGAGATGGGGATTTAAATCCTTATTCCCTTCATTGTATGTGTCTTAAGGCATCATTTTTAAATGGTAGAAGCATGTCTGCAGATTTATGTGCATCTTCAAGGTCTAATTTACACAAAAAACAAGCGCAGAGTGTTTCTTAGCCCCAGGGAACAGCAGATACAAGAACACCTAATGAATTAAAAAATGTTTGGATAAAATTTATATAAACTCTTATACATGTTAATAAGATGAAAGGCTATAATTACAAGCTGAATTGTGTACTGACACAGGTAGCTCCGTGCAATAAATGACAATTTCAGTGTCCTTCAATCCAAAATAACATCTTGTGAAAAGATGCTTTCCCATAAATCTCTCTCTTTAGGTTCTTTTCAACACCTCTGGAAGCACAGGTGAGGCTAAGGGATGCAATAACTTCTCAGCTGGTATAAATTTCATCTTTACAGGGATCACCCACTATTTAAGGGCATGTTTCCACTTCCTAAAGAGCACTGATAGAAGGTAATTATAGCTTCATCTTGAATGATTTGAATCATAAGTTGGCATTCACAGGAAAGGTACATCTAAATGAGGTCTGTATGATGCAGGGAGGGAGATATTCTCACAAAGTTTCAATACTCTGATCTCTACATCCAAAATAAATTTGTAATCCAAAGAGGAGGTTAATTTTGCAAAGCTTGGAAGCAACAGTTCGTGTAAACAGCCAGCCACAGACTGGGAGACTGCACTCCACAAATGCTGCCAACAAAATCCCTTTCCATGGCCTTTTAATTCACAAGTTATTGTCTATCACACTCAAAACGTAATCCTCCAGGCACTCAGCCTGCCCATCTGTGGCACCAAGGAACAACACCTGGGGCATTGCTCAGGGTGGTGCCAGTTTGGATAGTATTCTCTGCACAGCACTATCCTGCCTCCACAGCCTCCCCTCCCACCTCCAAACACACCTGAGCCACATGGGGCTGGTGGAAAGCTTCACCACAGCCATTGGAGGGAAGCCCCTTTGTCCCTCCCATGATCTTGGCTGGGCATCTCTCCCTCTCTCCCGGCTGCAGTTACTCAGCCTGGGGTAGTGTTGGCGTGCACTGTGTGCTAGAAGAGAGATTAGGCCTTGTTGGCTGCAGAAAGAGCCTCGTTCTCAGACCCGGAGGTGATCCTGGGATTACAGCCAGGTCACGGGGGAAGGGCTGAGAGAGGATTGTGGGTTTCTGGACAGTGTCAGCCCTATGAGATGTGATAATTGCAGTTTCTGACCTTGTAAGGTATTGTTTACCTTTGACTATAATAGGCAATGTCAGGGAAATACTCCAGGGGATTGGGGGACACTGAGGTGAACATCTTTCCTGTTTATATGATGTGATATCCTGTAGGTACTGGCATTTAAGGGAACTTCTGATGCACAATAAAGCTTTGCACTTTTTCCACCCTGTGTGCAGAGTCCGTGCCCATGCGTGATTACTGCAGGGTAGGACAACTCCTCACCTCCCAGAGGAGAAATTCAGTAGCATTTCTTATGCCTCATGCATTAGGGTGATGAAAAGCCCAGATTGTCAAGTTATTAATGCCAGCAGAAGGCTACGGAAATGCTAACCAAGGCAGTGGAGCTGCTCCAGTGTGATACCAGTCTGGACCTCCTGGCAACTGACCAAGCTGAGCTATCGATCACTGACCTTCTGTTGGTACCTCAAGGCTCCAAGCTGCGCTCCCTGTGCCAACATACACAAGCCAGTCAGGCTGTCCCTTAAAGTATTCACATTTGCAGGCACAGTGAAATGATAGAAGAAGAAAAACAAAGAGTAAAAAATCACAGAAACAGAGCTGACACCAGAGAGGCAGCAAGAGACTGGAGACTGCCTCCTGGGCTCTCACAGCGGTGGCAAGACCACTTCACCTCCCCCTCAGGTTGGTCTCAGACTCCATGCAATCATCACCCCAGTTTTAATCGATTTGGGGACACATTCCTCTCTGTCCTGGTTTGAGACAAATTAAGGGAAATGCTCTGGAAGGAACGTTTCTTCCATAGAAGGCAGGTTTTAGCCACCCCTCCCCCGCCAGTTTTGAGAAGAAATTCCTCAGAGGAAAGTGAAAGGGGTAAAAGCTATTTATTTAACAAACACAATCCACTCAGGCGCAGGAAAAGAATAATGCTAAATAATAAAACTTCTCGCTGTGGAGAGAATCTGGGTAGATTTCAGAGTCCTCTGTGGGTGTGGCTTTCTCCTCTCTCGGAGCTGGGTGGGCATGGGCCCCTGCGGGCCGAGGTGTAAGGTCTCCTGGCCGATGGTTTGGTGTTGTTGAACAGTCCAGAAGAGAAGAAGAAACCAAAGTTCCAGGAAAACTCCTGGCTTTAGCTAACGAACAAAAACCTAGCTAGAAAGCGGGAGAATACCACTCTCTTCCCTGCTGCAGAGAGCTGAGCTGAGGGGAGGTGAGCAAGTTATCTCTGTGTTTTTGAACACAGCGCTGAAGGAATTCCACCAGCTCTCCCCCCAGCTCTCTCTTAAAGGTGCAGAAAGGCACAGGATTCCTGTCTGGGCATAGAGCAGGCAATAGGGGATACACATCATAAAGTCACCCCAAGACATTCCACCCCTTATCATCAGCTCAATGTCCAAACTAATACATTCTAACTCTACATACACACATTTGTACATACATACATATATATATATACACATATATACAGCTATGTACAAACAGTGACAGTGACATTCAGCAAGCAGTAGTATATAGGCATTCCACATTACAGGTTGTTCTCACCCAACATCAGTTCTCCCTGCGGTACACATGTTGTTCCATCTCTCTGCA
>VXBT01010236.1:144472-167695 GCA_013400235.1 Oriolus oriolus | reverse complement strand
TTCCCTCCCTCCCTTTCTCCCTCCCTCTCTCTGTCCGTCCTCCTCCTCCTCCTCTCTCCACCCCCTGCCCCCGGTCAGGATCCGCTTGCAGCGCTGTCTCATGCAGGGAGATCCAGGCAGAGGGCTGGGAGGCGGCAGGAGAGACACTTTCTTCCCGTTTTCCTTTCCCTGTCTCCGCTTTGTTTTGCCCGCCAGCCAGGCAGAGCCGGCTCGGCGAAGCGGGGCCGCCCGCGGGGCCGAGTGCTCCCGGAGAACCGGAGGCGCTCCGAGCCCCGCCGGGGGACCGGGGCCGGGCCGGGCGGCAGCTCCAGCGCTGGGGGCACGGAGCCCCAGCCGCCAGCGGGCCCCTGGGGTGAACAGCGGGGAGCGGCGGGACTGCCGGGAACTGCCTCTGGGCAGCCTCTGCCCGCGGTCAGGGTCGACGCTTGGCCTCCGCGGCGCTCTCCAGCGGGGCGGCGGTACCGCTGGGAAAGGGTCTGCCTGCTGGTCTGCACCGAACGGCCTTGGGGTACCTGTCGTATCCCGATGGTGTTTTGGGGACGCTCCTGAACATGTAGGAACAGTGTAATTCCCGCCCCTTATGCCCTGAGCACAGTCTCTGAGCACCCAGAGGCTGCCTCTCTTCTTGCTCACCCTTGTCGTTGAGGGGCCCAGAATGTCACTGGCATCATTTTTACTGAACTTGAAGTACTCTAGGGTTTATCTCTGTTAGGTAAATTCTCTGTGATCACAATTTCTGCAGCTCCTTTCTCTGTCTCAAACACTCTGCTAAAAAGCCTGTGTGCAAATTTTTCATGCCTTTCCCCAGAAAGAGATCAGTTATTGCAGAGCCCACTTCCCACCTGTTGTGAATACAGCATCGCCTTGTCTCAGCTATAGCTAATGTAGGGATAATCTATTAAAAGGGGGGATGTCTTAGAAGAACGGCTCAGGTAAGCTTTGGTCAGGTTGTTTAGACTTTGTAACTTTCCATCAGTGGAATGTGGACCAGCAATGTTTCACGGAGTAATTAATTGACTGCTCTTGGCACTTTGAGTGCAGCTTCATTAAATGCTGTATGCATTGTGCTCCCTACTAAAACAACAGGAGAAATCTGGCCCAAATGCCATGCTCTCCAAACTGGAAGTTGCTGAAAAGATGCCTTTGCATCTCAAAACAGCAACAAATACCAAATAAATAAAAATCAACTCAAAAAACCTGGTCAAGAGTAAAGTTATACTTTTGGAAGAGATGTTAAAAGCGGCTTTCACACCCTATCTGTGCAAAGTGCCATTGCAGACTTAGCAGTGGTTTGGGACCATTCAAACATATTATAGTGTTTTGTGGGGTTTTCCCTTTGGGATTGCACAGGGGAGGCCGACTGTGCTGGCTGACTTTCACCAGTCTGGCCCAGTTTTTGTGCTAACCTCCACCAGAAGGACCTTGTCCTTGTTTATTGGCTTCCTTCCTGCTCTTCACCTGACTGGGCTGAGTCACTGCAAGATGAGAAAGAACAGCTCTGACATAATTGTAGTGTTTCAGAAGACCTGGATTCCCCTTCTGTACCTCTTCACTTACTGGAAGAGAGAAGGGGAATCTGAAGGGAGGGATGTGACTTCCCTAGGAAACTTGGGTTAGTTGCGTCCTGCAATCTTTGTGAGGAATCCAGTAAGGAGAAACTCACAGGCTGCTAATTGGCTTGGTAACACCTGACTTTCCAGGCTGCTTTCTCAACATCTGGGCTTCTGGCCAGGTTGTACCCAAAAGTTTTGGCAGAATGCCCTGGAATTACCAGCCTGGCAGCTCTCTTTGTGCCCTGGGCTGTGAATCCCTGCCTTCCATCACACTCTGCCCCAGGGCCTTTTGCTGGGGTCTCTGTCACTCATCCCCCTACCCTGCCTGCTCCAAACCCAATGACCGCTGACCAGGACTGTACTTGCCACACTTCTGCTGTCTCAAGGTGGCTGTACACGGGTTAAATCTAAGCCTTGGCCCCCTCCCAGCTCGCAACACAGTTCCCTCTGGCTGGAACAGTTTCCTCCAGCTCCTGTTCAGCTCCTGTTGCTCTGGCCTCATGACAACTTTTTTTTTTTAAGAAGCCTGCCTGTGGACATATACAGAGCCAGAGCAATGGTGACAGTTTATTTAATTTGAAAGAAGAGCTGGTGAAGCTGTCCTGAACCCTTATCCAGCCGGTAACAATCCCGTGCTGTGCACTTGACCTTGCCAAGCATGACAGGGATTATGAAGTTGATCTGGAGCTTGAGGTGGCCACACAGCATCCCACTCTAGGACAGCCATCTTCTCTGCTTAGCCTCCATAAGTTGCTGTTCTGCCAGGCACATGTGGATGTGCTACAGCAGCAGTGTGGCGTATTGGCTCATGCTTCTGCCAGCTGGAACACAAATGTGTGCCACAGCACTTTGGTTACTGAATTCCGTGCTGAATTTGGCACTTGGCCCACTTGCAAAGGTGAAAATGTTCACAAGATGATCTTCTGCTCTTTCTTGTCTTGGAACCAGCACATCCTTCTGACCCATGGAGAAGTGATACAGGGAGATATTCCCCAGTGAACCCAGATAAATAGCTGCGCAACAAAACCTGCTATTTGCAACTGAAGTATTAGTTCCCTCCTTTAGCATCATCCACCCAAAAAGAAAAGAAGAAAAGAGGTCAAATCAAATCCTAAATGCAGAGATGCTTAGAAAAGAGCAACAAGTCAAGGACTGAATGATTAACAGCTTCCCAGGCTCCTGGGGATCTTCACTGCAGTCATGCACACGGACAGGGTGTGGCTCAGGGCAGAAAGATTTGTTCCCTCCCTCTCCAGCATCAGGACACAGATGACAGTGCTGTGTGCGAATAGAACTCTAGTCCAGATTTCAATTTCCTCTTTATTTTCTTCCTCGGCATTCCCTCTTTCTCTCCTTACTTTGTTGTCACAAAGTAACACGTGTATCCTCCTGATTTTTTTCTCTGCCTGTTATTTTTTCTCTGCATGTTATTTTCTTTTACACTGAAGGCAACACCTGTGCCTTTTCCCTCCCTGCTTCTCTTCCCAATGCCGTCAGTTCTGAATTTTGTCCAAGATGCAGCCATACACAGCATGGTTCCTACTGCTCAGACCTTCGAGGACTGTAGAAAAGAGCCGAATTTTCAGCTGGTATTGTTAAAAACACCTTTTTCCGTGATCAGCAGAACTAATGAAGCCAGGTTTCCTGTGGTTTCGCCACTGACTCACTCATTGTGATAACCTCGTCCCCCATTCCCGTCTCCTGTCCGATGCGACATCTCGGTGGCGAGAGGCGCGCTCTGCTGCGGGTCCGGAGCGCCGCGCGCTGCCCGCACAGCGCGGCTGCCTGCGCCGCCGGGGCCGCGGGCTGCTGCCAAGCACAGCCCCTAACAGCCAGGTTCCTCCTTCATCTCTCTCTGTTGGAAAACTAATTTGAGTCTCTAGTCGCTGGTGCTCACAAATCCCTAGGAACTTAATTATCTTTGAGGTTTCTACCTCTTTTATTCATTTGTTTGCAACTAGCCAATGTGTTCTGACATTTTTATGAGCGGCTGATGGGCAGATAAACAGTCTGATGACTGATTATCAGTCTTTAGGAAGGAAGGTTGTTGCCCTGTGGTCATGGAGATAACCTGGGAGCAACCCAAACAGCCAAAAAAGAACATCAAATCCTTTCTAAAGTTTTCGAAATTGCACTTTCTGTGTGAAGAAAATTTTGATTGTCTGCATGCCCACGTGTCTGATCAACCTCCTTACATCCTGAATGGGGATGTCTCGTATCTCAACTCTCTTCTGAAGGGTGGGGAGGGGGAAGAAAGGGAAAAGGATTATTCCTCATTAAGCAGCAATTAATGAGCTGTACTGGGCAACGGTTAAGATTCAGCCTGCCCTAGCACTCCTGCTACCACCATCCTTTATGAGAAATTTCTGTCATTGGGAAAGCAAAAAGCACAAGAAGCAGGATACTACCTGAATGAGTTTAGTCTCATGGCAAAGATATAAACAAAGCTTCTATAAAGATTTTTCACTCTCCATCTGATGCCTCTGGTTTGGATAGGGCACTGCATCATCTTCTGCTAGTGGCTGAAATGACCCAAATATACATATTTATATTTTTACAGTCCATAAATCACCCTGGGATCTACTTTTTCTGTATAAAAAGTGCCAGATAAATCTAAGGTGTTATTATTAGATTTGTGAAATGTCACTGTGCACATCCTGATTTTCATGCCCTTTGCACCAAGCTCATATGGCAGATCAATTTGTATACATTTGGGGTTGTTCTTTGCTTGATGGATTTCCCAGTGTCCATTTTCCAACAATCCAGAAAAAAAAAAGTTTAAGGGTACAATAAGCTAAGGTTAACTGCACAATTCCCTTCATTTTTTTTCCTTTGATACTAGAAAATATTTGATTCACCCAGAGCAAGTGGGTTTTGGTGTTTCCAAACCAACCCTCACTTGATACATTTGTTTAACCCTGTGCAAAATGCTATGCAGTCAGAATTTTCTTTTGTTTAGTATAACAAACATTTTGCATATACTTTTTACAGATATAAATTGCTGCACAAAGGTATGAGATAACAAAGCAGCAGGCCCTGGATACAGTTTCTGTGTGGAATCCACAGAAAGCCTTATATGGATGTGTGCGATATCTATATGCATATGCATAACTATTACAAGTAGCAGCCCTCACAGTCAAGACTTGATGTTCTGACATTGCCCTGTCTGCACCTGGTTGTGTGTGAGCCTAGTTAAGAGATCCTTGGTTAATGAAGAGGTTAATAAAGGCGGTGCTTATATTTTTTAAAGCTGTCTTGAATTTTCTGAGGAATTTAATTAAAAAAAATTATAAGCATTTTCATCAGGAATTTTAGTGGTATTTCAAAATGTAGGTAAAATGAAAATTAATATAAAATATTGACAACAAATATTTGGCCCAGCCCTTTTTTTCCCTCCTCCTTTTGTTGTTTAAATAAGCCCTTCACAAACACACACACACACACGCCTGTGTATTTATAAACCAGACAAACCAGCATTTCCAACTTTGATTAAGGCAGCTGCCTAGCAAAGCACTGAAGCCATTGCTCTGCCATTGAGTTTAACCACAGCCAATATACTTACACTTGGTGGTATTGGTAACTCTTCAACTGGTTGAAAAATTGTCTATTGGGATCAGCTAACTGCCATGCATGCTTCTATAAATATATCTATATTATAGGAAAAAATAGTAGAATCTCATTATCTGCTAATATTTGAACTCATTTTATTATGGAGAGGTAGGCTATGGGAAGACAATTACAAATAAGAGTTCATGATTACAGTGTTCAAAAGTGGAAAATCAGATTTACCTATTCTGTGCTGGAAATAATGCATTTTTTTACATCAGTAACCTCAGATACTCTGTGATTAGTATTTTCCAAATGTATATTGCAGAAATTTTGTGGTTATACTATTGAAGTGTGTCTGAACTATAGTAGTTCAGAATGCAGATTAAATAGTAGGAATTTAAGATGGTACAACAGCATTAAAGAAGCATTTGTCATTTAAAAATATTTAGACCTTTCCGAATTCATCAATGACACCTCAGTTAAAAAGGAAAAATAAAGTACTGACTACTATCACAGAACCTGTATTTTACCTTTTTATTCAAAGGAAGATTTCCAAGATAATATGTGTATTTGAAATGACTAGCTGAGCTTCTATCATGTAATGGCAACTAATCAATAAATCATGTGCCATTGTTGTAGCTCAGCATGTCAAATAGCTGCAGTTCAGTGTCCACAATGAAGGTGTTGAGCAATTTTTTTGCTCTTGTACATTTCTACCTCATTAGCCCTGATTCTAAGAGTGGTTATTTTCATGTCAATGAAATTGGTAGAAAAATCACGTCTTACCTGCCTCTGCCAAAGGGAGGAGATGGAATGGGGTAATGAACGGGAAACTTCTCTTCCTTAACACTGCTTCCCACCCCATGTGGGTTTGCTAAAGCAGCTTTTCCTTGTGAGCAACATGGAAAATAAATAAATACACAGCATCCTGCTAGACATCCTGGATGTTTTGATGCTCATGGGAGATGGTAAAAGGATGAATGTTTTTGAAAGCAGCTTTTGACATACATAAATCATGAGGTTTCTATTGAGGCCTGGGACATCCAGCTCGAAGGATTTTGGTTAGATAACAGCATGAAGATGGACTAATAAACTTTCAATTACTCTGCATATCTCTGTTACATCTGCCTACCAGAACTCCAGTGCAATCTTCATCTACCATACGAAAACTGCCCTGCATGAG
This sequence comes from Oriolus oriolus, assembly GCA_013400235.1. Lineage (NCBI taxonomy): Eukaryota > Metazoa > Chordata > Aves > Passeriformes > Corvidae > Oriolus > Oriolus oriolus. Next base: position 161,410 of record VXBT01010236.1, on the reverse strand, counting down.
TAGGTGAAATAGGTGGCCAGTATGCATCCAAATCTCTGGTTTAATAACAGTGGCAAACAGCTGAAAAAACATTAACCTTCGGTGTGATCTCCCATTGCCATTAATCACATTTGGAGTGCCTTTGCCACTCTGTCAGAGTATCTAAAAATGTTCTTGATGAAAGCGGTTGGTTCACTTGGACTCAGGCCAGAATAAAGTGGTGTTTGTCCTCAGAGAGAGATGCAACAAAGAACTAGCCAAAGTGCAGTTGCTGTCTTCTTTCTGCAGTAAACAGCTCTAGTTCATCAGGATATTGCAAAATCTCAGTGTCCTCTATGCGTCAGTTTTAAAAATGCCGGTTTTTTTCATGTTTTAATTTATTAGAAGATTAAGTTATTTTCTTGTGGACGATAACTCGATGCAATAAACTCCATGTTTATCACAGCCACATTACATAACTGGAACTCACGCAATCTGAAGTCAATTGCGAGGGTTTGTGTAGGTTTCTGCAAGTACAAAACACAGATGCTCGGTTTTCCAATGTCTCAGTTTTATGTGTGTGTGTATATAAATACAGGTATATATGCATCAAGTCTGTGCTTGCACTCCTTTCCTGGATGCAGTGTAAGAAAGCCTGGGGTTTTGTTTCCGAAGTGATTAATAGTTGAGGCTGCAGCTATATTTCATTCTAGTAATTCTTGCATAAATGGTGCTCCTCTGAGAAAGCAGATCGCAAAAGCCTGGTATAAAATTTGTGAAAGCTGAACAAAATCCAGTCACATCAGGTCAACTATGGAACTGTCCTGCACAGTGGCTCAGGCAAATCAGGATTTTGGTCACCTTTTACACGGTTCTGAATGCTTCTTTACTTCAAGGAAGCTCTTCATGCAGGGTGGTACCTCCTCCCAAGGCTTGTCACACAAAGAGTCACCATTGGATGCAGAAGTCCCCTACCAGTGACCCTCTGGAACTTGTGATTTTTCTCCTGGGACCACATCTATTTTGTGACCTCACACATGGAGGTTCACAGACCCCAGCAGCTGCAAAGGACCTCTGAGGTATTTAGAACATACCCCTGACTTGGAGCAGTGTCACATACATCTATAGGTAAATTTTGACTTGTTTGTCCGGAGGAGAACCACAGAGTTGATCAGATGGCTGGAGCACCTATTCCATGAGGAAAGGCTGAGAGAGTTGGGGTTGTTCAGCCTGGAGAAGATACGGCTCCAGGCTGACCTTATTGCGGCCTTTCAGTACCTGAAGGAGGCCTATAAGAAAGCGGGAGAGAAACATTTTAATTGGGCTTGTTACACCAGGAAAGCAGGTAATGGTTTTAAACTAAAGAAGGGTTGATTTAGATTAGATGTAAAGGAATTTTTTACAGTGAGGGTGGTGAAACAACGGTACAGGTTACCCAGAGAGGTGGTCAATGCCCCATCACTGGAAATACTCAAGGTCAGGCTGGACAGGGTTCTCAGCAACCTGATCTAGTTGTAGATGTTCCTGCTCACTACAGGGAGTTGGACTAGATGAGCTTCACAAAATGCCTTCCAACCCAAAGTATTCCATAATTCTATGTTCTCCTAAAAATCACCATTGATGGAAGTCTGAGCATTTTGCAGGCCATCTACCTACCTCTCAGCTGTTATTGTAATCCTAATATCCCATCTGAATCTTCCTTACTGCAGATGAAACACTTTTCCTCTTTTGTTAACAAGGATGTTAAAGCAGGTAGGTTGTTCTTTTCTCTTCACAAAAACCCTTTATGTATTTGAAAATTGTGATTACACCTTCTCTAAGCCTTCATTCTTTACACTTCTCCTCCACCATTCATTCAAACTTCTCAGGTAGGCTGAATTTTCTAGGTCTCTGATTATTTTCTGGGCTTGTGTAACTGGGCAGCTTCATCCTTGGAATGCAGTCCTTAACAGTAGCCCTGATCCTTCAGCCGAGCCCTTGCCAGTGGTGAATATAGGGAAAAGATTGCCTCAGTTGCTCTGCAAGTTGTACTGCTATTATATGAAACTTGGAAGTCTGGGCTGAAAGGGCCTTGGGAAAATGGTGCACTGAAATGGAGTAGAATTGAACCATGCTGGGAGGGGGAGTGTGGAGTCTTTCAGTAGATGGGTGTGCTTATTATGTATGCAATGCTTCTAGTGAAGGTGAAGTCTACAATGATTAGATGATTTATGCCAGTGTTACAGTACCCCAAAGATGTTACTTAGTCTTGCTGGATTTGTTTTGGTTTGCATTTAGCCTCCTTTTTCAGCTGACCGAGGAAGAAAATTATATAAAAGTAATAAAATATAACTTAAATTATAGAAAAATAAGTGTCCAGGAGGATAAACTTCACTGGTCTAAGGTTCTCTTCAATGATTGATGGTTCCCATCCCCTTCCCTGATTCTGGCCATATAATTCCCCGCATCTTGGTCCAGTTTGGTACACATCTGACCCCATAAAATAAGCCTCTTTTGGAGCCAATGATCAGAAAATAACAAGAAAAAGAGATGTATTTTTTTCTGCTTCCAGAATGCCCAATGATATTGCTCCCTGAGCAAGTTTACCACCATGTCAGGATGGTGCTAACAGTGGCATATTGGAATAGAAGTGGAAGGGAATGAGAGAATGGAACATGCAGGCAGCAGACCACTAGATCAACCACTGGGTAAGCCTCGACATCCTTCTTTGCTGTTAGAGTGGAAAAAAAGTCATGGGAAGCAATCACTAGGTGCTTAATTTGTGTTTTCTCTTCTGAAATCTGTGGTTTTAACAATACTTGACTTTCATTTCTACATTCCACTGAAGTTGCAGCTGTCTGTACTTGAAGTAGGTGGGAGGCTTAAGAATGAGATTGTAACAAAAAGGCAACGCAGTTTTAATCCTCCTTTGATCATCTGTTTTTCTATTTTTCTGTGAGATTCCATTCCCTGGCCCAGCCTCAGAATAGAAGTCAATAAGGCAGTAGGAACATTCACATGTTAAGCTTTCTGCACACCAGCTGCCATGGGGCATGAGAGTGCTGTGAGTGTGAGCTCCTGCTGCCACCCGCCTCTCCTGCCTCCATGGCTTGCAGAAGGACAGAGGCAGCAGGAGGGGCAGCACAAGCCAGACATCAGGCAACATGAGAAATGGCTGGACAATTGCAACTGACAAGCAAGAGACTTGTAAGAGGCAAAATTTAAAGCCTCATTTCAGTTTTCCTTGTTAGGATGCTGTTAGGCCTCCTACAACAATGACAAGCCTGATACAATCTAAGCAATATTGGATAGCTGAGAGCTGAATGAGGCTCTATCAGGCATTAGAATCTCTCCCTAATGTTTTGCTTCTGATACCCAGGAAATTTTGTTTTGCACTTGGAACAGAAGAGAAATCATCATTTGAATAAAACAAAGAAAAACAACCAAACATTTGGCAAATACATTATTTTAATTGTAAATGTGGTAACTATTTGGAAATGTTGATGTTTTTTGGCAAGCGCAGCGCACACATGTATGTTATTAGTCACCCAACACATTAGATTTGTGATAAATATACTTCTTAAAATAGATTTGCTCAGTATTTAAAATTTTTGTCTTCTTTATTCAGTGAATCTCCAAAACTGTAGCAGATGGATAGGGGAAAAACATTTTTGACCTCAGAGTGGAATAGTTTGATGGAATTGCAACAGACAGATGACTTCTGTGTGTTAATAGTATCTTATTCAAAATGGTTACTGCTATGGACCACAGTGCTGTATTACAGGCTTATGATAAGTATTGCTGTAGAACAAATTTAAATCTAGTTTGGCAAAGAAGAAAAAAATAACTTTATGTACTACGTCTGCTCCTCAATCCTTTAGCAGTTTTTATAGTTTGACATACAGTGTTTTTTTCCCCATATTTTCCTAAGAAAATAAGGCTTATGAAATGACGGTTTGGATTTTTATCTCTTCGCCCATAACAAATTTGGAACTGTGTCCTAATTTCAGATTTTTAAAATATTGAAGTCCTGGAAATTTTATTGAAAATATGTAGAGAGGTAGAAGTAGCCAAACTGCTGTCATAAAGGAAAAATGTGATGTCAGTAGGGTTGGTAAGTAGGAAGGGATGAAAACAGAAGAGAGATTTAGGTATGCTTCAGGCATGGGAAAGGGTTGCTGTCACGGTTTTAGGCACTGAAAAAGAGCCATGCAGAGATGACTGATTTCAATAATTTTGTATCAAAATACTGTTGTGTGCATCACAGTAAGTGAGGGAGATATTTTGCTTCATTTTTAGTTGCTTTGAATATTCTCAACACCAGCAGCCTACAACCAAAATCTTGTTTCTGTCTGAATGTTTGAGGTATGTGACCCACTGAGAACTTCTGCAGCCTTGGTCCCCTGGGGTGGCTGCTAGAGGAGTCTTGCTCTCAGGTCTTGCTCTCACGACCACGTTTTCAGCCCGTTGTTAGCTCTGTGCATATTGATAGCCCAGATGGGAGTATTTTAATAGGTTTAAAACGAAGCTCGAGTACAGTTGTTAGCAGGGTCAGTTCCCACGAGCTCGGTATTCCTACCACCTTATGGAGCAGCTCTCTTAACGCAGGCGAGGTTGGCACGGGTGCCTTGCAGAAGGTTTAATTCTCACTGAGAGCTGGGGTTAGCAGCTAAGTGTTCACATTGCTTCTTTGTTTTCCTGTGGTGCTTTGCCTGATTCCGACCACCTTTAAAGTGGTGCATGCCTGCAATTACATGTGAAAGCAATATTCATTGTCTTTCCAAAGCATGTGTTGCAGGAGTCCAAGAGAGAAAACGAAATGAAAGGTCTTTTTAGGTGTGAAAAACATATCAATCTGTGCTAACAGCTGATTTCAGCAGCCTCTTCTGTCACACTCCTGTGGCTGGGAGAAGTTCTTTCATTCCTCAAAGAAAACTGCCCCCTTAACGTTACTCTGAGGCAGGGTGAGGACAGTGAAGAAGAAATTAGTGTTTCGTTTGGTAATGTTGTTCCACTCAAAGACTGTTAGCAGCCAATGAAAGCAGTTGTGCTCCTGCTGGCTGCCTTTTTTGTGTATTAGGCAGAGGGAAATGGCAGCCTGCTGCAAAGGGAGGGCCCTTTTCAGCAGAAATCCTGGAAATTCCCTTATCCTGCCCCCGAACAAGCAAGCAAGGAAACAGCAACAGGAGATAGCGCTGTGTGTTGGCAGTGGAGGGGAGCAGCCACAGAGCCACTGATGTGAAAGCCTTCAGCTGAAATCAGCATGTGGCCCACGCAGCTGGCTAGCCTGGCTGCCTGTAGCTGCAGTAAGGTATTTACACCTTGGACAAAGTAAGAGAAGTGCTAAAAAAACCAGGAGAGAATCATTAGACTGTGTTTATTAACAACACAGTGCTTTATCTTCAAAGTGTTTTGCACAATTAATCAATATATTCAGCAAGCGCAGTAAATGGATAGCATTCATTATCACCCAGTCACTATCTTACAAACAGATTTAAAGTGATGAGAAGAAGATGTGCTTGAAACCTTGTGAAGGAACATTTTTAACCTGCTGTTTGAACTGGTGCAACCCCATTTTGAACTACTTCGTACCACCTTGTCCTTTCAATCCCAGTTTCATCAGGCAAGGATTGCCCACAGGGTTGAGAGGGCATTTCAGTGCTCTCTCTTATCACTTTGGTATCTGCCTGTTAGAAGCTAGAATGAAATCTGTTCACTTCACAGAGAGATGTGATTACTATTGGAGGATAGTCATTACTTTCAGTCATTAGCAATAGTAGTCCTGAACCATATTTTATGTGAGCATTCTCATCAAGTGTGCACCTTCCCTCTGGATACAGGAAAGCTGGACTGGAGCTGTGCTTGGTTTGAACCTAAAACATGTTGCCTTCTCCAGGTTCTGAGAGAATGTGTATTCAGTAGCATTTGTATCAGTCTCTAAGTCCTGGGTTGAATTTAAGCTACTGGCAGCAGCAAAATAAAACTACAACTAGTCCCCCAAGGCAGGCAGATTCCAGTTAATATCTGACTAGCTACAGAAATGAAATATAAAGTCAGACATTCTTACCTGCTCTCACGCAGTAATACATAGGCTGTAGAGCGTAAGTCTTGTGAAGAGTGGCTGAGGGAGCTGAGGTTTTTCAGCTTGGAGAAAAGAAGGCTCAAGGGAGACATTATCCTGTGTACAACTACCTGAAAGGAGTTTGTGCTGAAGTGGGGGTCAGTCTCTTCTCCTAAGTAACAAGTGATAGGATGAGGGGAAATGTCCTCAAGTTACACCAGGGGAGATTTAGGCTGGATATTAGAGAAAATTTCTTCACAGAAAGGGTTGTCAAGCATTGGAACAGGCTGCCAGGGGAAGTGGTTGAGTCACCATTAAGGTCTTTATAAGAATAGTAGACACGGTGCTTAGGGACATGGTTTAGTGGTGGACTTGGCAACGCTGGTTTAAGGGTTGGACTTGATCTTAGCGGTATTTTCCAATCTAAATGATTCTCTGATTCTATAGACTAGAAGATGAAGTCAAGCCCAGAAAGAGAATTCAGATCATGGAGAGCTCTTCTAACATAAAACAATAGAGCAGCGATGTTAATTTTCTGAGTATTGTCATTTAGTGAACAACAAACCTTTTCAAAGTTATCTTGTCATCCATAGGACAAACTCACTTCAATGTGGATGCACAAGTACCAGTTCCAAGAAGTACTGTCAATTTTTTCATTAAAGTTTTTTCTCCCCCTCTTTCTCTCTCCCTCCCGCCATCACTCTTTTTTTCCCCCAAACAAAGCATTGCACAATGGCAGCAAGAGGAAAAATCTGTGAAACTCCAGGTCAACAAGAAGGCCTCATTTCTATTAGATTTGTTGGGAACCTTCAGTTTTTTGTTTTTTTTTTTTTTTTAAGAGTGGCTTCTAATGCTGCTTGCTTCTGTAGGGTCTTTGTAATTTTACACCTTTTGAAATTAGTCTGAGCAATCCTTCGGATGTTTTTTAGTGCTTTTAAAAGAAAATCTGCTCATTAAAAACATCACCAGCTTCAGTAAAAATGGAGCTTGTGCAGTAGTTCCAAGGTATTTCCTTCTATTTCTATGCTGTTTAGTTTAATGCGTCAGAGATTATTTGTTCAGATAGGATTTTATTTGTTTCAGATAGGATAGCCTGATAGAAAAACTGAGTGATTAATTTATGTTGTTATTAAACTATCAAGGCTTCAGGCGTTAAAGTATAAATATTGTGAATCAAAATGCAAAGAACTGAGGAATTAAAAAAAAATAAATTAAAAGGTCTTTGATGGTACACACTTTAGTCCAATTTGTACTAAACAGTAATCTGCCCATGTAGAGAGCTCAATGGGCTAAATTTCAGGTCCAAGCTGCGCCACAGATTCCCATGCTGCCTAAGATCACCATTAGCAACTGCATTTTTTAAACAGTTGCTCATGTGCAACGTTTCTGTCTTTGTGTGCCCTAATGAGAAAGCAGCAGTCAGTCCAGGACTGCTCCAGAGGCCTTGGTGCTTCAACTGCTCGGCTGCTGTGGGCCACACCAGGCACCCAGCCTGCTGGAAACGAGAGCAAGTCCCTCTTTTTTGCACCCATTCATGGTGACAGGAGTCATATGTGTACAATGTGGCTGAGTTAAGGTGACTGTGGTAGCTGTAATATTTTACATTTCTTTCCAAATGTAGTTAACTATCCCAAAATCTATTATGTTCTAATGTCAAAACATTACTTTAGCAGTTAAAAACATGGACGGGCTAAAATATTTTGCTTTTCACTTTAGAGCTGTGATTTTCACAAAAAATCCACTGTAGGTTTAGAAATTAATGGTAACCTACAATATTTCATGTACCCAGGGTATCATCCCTTCACAGACCAGGAGAAAAAATTCAAATAGTTTGATTTGCAGCTATTGATTCTAAAGAGCATGACAGGATAATCACAGCATTTCTGTTCTTAAACTGTGCTGCAGCCCAAACACACATTAAGGGGTCAGCTGCTGTGCCTGAAACATGCAAAACACTTGCACTATCAGCATTCAGCCTGACTTGGTAGTTTGGACACTACTAAAGATCTTGGCAAACCAGAACAGATGCAAGGCACTCTCACATAGTCTTCTCTCTCACAGTCTCATATAGGTGGAGGGGCCAGCTCAGATGGCTCTGAGGAGGGAGATCTACTGCAGCCTGCTCAGTGACACTGTGGCAGGAGAGGGAAGGTGGTGCAGGGTGCCCAGCTGGGATCTGGAGGAGAATGGCTGTTAATATGAGACAGCCCTTTAGGTAAAGTTCTTAAGACCCAACACAGATTTAAAAAAAAAGGTGTAAAGGACACATAGTGAGAACTTAGCAGGACTGTTGCCAGACTGCTTTGGGTCTTGCTTGTGGAATCATCTTAGATGTGTTGCTGAAATGTAAAGGCGTTGAACAGGAATGCCACTTTATCGGCATGGGCACATGCCCTCCTGTAGTGTGACGGCAATTCTCCTGGATGCCCCTTCTTTCCCAATGGTGGCAAACTGCCACCATTTCATGACAGGGAAGCCAAGATGCTCTGCAAGCAACACGTGCAGTACTATTAAAAATCATAGAAATTATAATTAGCCTTTGTCCTGCTAGGATTCAGCCAAGGCTGTCACAGCAAGGAAGGATGGAAATGCTCTTGGCTCACTTCTCTTTACTCATTGCTTTGCTCTGCTCTGCATGTGCTCACCCACAAGGGTTGCTGGACTTCCCATGACCACAGTGCATTTTCACCATTATGCATTTCCACCATTGTGCATTGTGCATTGAAGAAGCATAATGGCTTCTTCCCTAGAAATGTGGAAGATCCAATACTCCCACCTGACTTCAAACTGGACTGTGATGGGCAGAAGCTGTATGCAAATAGAAGGATCATAGCCAATAGTAAGACAAAAACCTATGGCTGTGGCTAATGAGGTAAATGGAGCTGGATTTTCCCATCAGGTGCTGGACTTTACAGCAAAATCAAAATTTGCAGGTGCGATATGGTGCATATTTAAAATTAATGTTCCAGTTCCAGTAAATATCCAAGGAGACAAGAGACTGATCCTGAATTTGCATTTAAATTAAACAATAATCAAATGGGGAAAATGGCCTTTTGGTGAAGTGAGAAGGAAGGGACAGAAAAAATGGGTAAAATGCTTATGGGCAGCAGTGGGAAAGCCAGAGACTGCAGTATGCAAAGATAATATCCGGCTTACAGTATCTACTGGTACAAAGCCACTGTTTTTTCCAAGTTGATTTGAGCTGCCTGCTGAATAACTTTACTCTGATCCAGACATTTGCATTCTGTGGCTTCAGTGTTTTTGACCTAGCACTTAGGATCCAAGAAAACGGGCTTGTGAGTGAACAAGGCTCTCAAACAGGCAGTTAAACACCACATGATTGCAGCTCCAATTGTTTTGTAGTGTGACTTGCAGTTGCTTTTCCACTTAATACTCCTTCAGGCAAACAAGCTTTTTAATTCCTGTGCATTTCACAGGAAGATTTGCAGATCTGCCTTTAATGTTTTCTTCATCTGATTGTTGTTGAGAAATACCAGGGACTTGAACTTGAATTCTCTGCCTGGAGACATTTTTGTTTGCTTAACAGATGAATAGCCCATACAGTGAAATTTGGAACAAAACTTTCTGCAACTCCAAATGGTACTTCCTATGGTATGTCCCTTTAAAGTTACTTTTGTAGTGTTCAGTGATATGTGCATTCTGCAGTAAACAATTTATCCTTCCACAGTATTCCTCATTAATGTGGAATTCTTGGACTAAGACTCTTTTAGGGTTAAATTTTAGACTTGGTTTTTAGAAAGCCACATCAGTCATGATCTAATTGCATAATTTCAGCAGAGCTGACATTTAAAGTATGTGATAATTCTACCACTTCAGACAACCACTATTTCAAGGACTATCTCCTAGAACTAAATTAAGGATCATCTAGATTGAAGAAGTGCTGAAGCATTGTTTGATTAAAAAAAAAAATTATTCTACAGGGCAAATAACTGTGATTTGTTATGCAGATATTTGAGATACACTGGCACTGAAAATATACAGGTGGCCAGTCCACCAGAAAGTTTTCACTTACCAGAATTTCAAGTCTTCTTAGTTCTATTGACATAAATTTATTGGTAAGAAGACAACCACACTTGGTTTTGATGCTTAAAAGTGAATATTGGGAAAAATGATTTATGGATTAATCTTAATAAATGTCACTCTCAAAAGATAGTCAGCTTCAAAATCAATCTGTCAATCCCAACCATGCACTTGTGGTTAATACACTCTTTGCATTAAAAGTAAATTTGCACAGTAAAATGTTAGGAGCAGATGTGCTGTGGGGTTGCTGCATGGAAAACATCCTGCAAGGGGATTGTGTGGAACGACTGGGCAAACAAAGCAGAGCAGGCAGCAACTGTTCCCTTGCTCCCCCAAAGATTAGCACTGATAACAATAAAGTGAAAAAAAAATCACATAGTTGAAAACAACACATCTCTTGTCTCGGTTTTCAGCCAAGTCATATGTCAGTTAGTGCAGATCTCTGCCTCCTGAAGGCATTGCCCTCACTCTGCCTCTGAAAAAAGCAGTTCCCATGTCTGTTTACTGCCTGCTTAACTGGGAGAAGGAAAAGATGAACCAGTTAGGTGCTGGCACAAGGTCTTCCATAAATCTATTTGTTTCTCTTTTACAGGAAACAGTTAGGAACATGTGCTTATTTTGATTGTAAAAACAACCTTCTTTTTATATTCCTATTTCTTACATGGCATCATAGAATTATGATACATTTTACACATCCTGGCGTTGTCCTTGCTTGCAGAGCTTGAAATGCAAGAAGAAAGTAAGTCAAAGCAAATAAACACAAGGTAAAGCACAGGACAGGAGCACAAGAGAGAGAAGGAAAGAGAATTGGTTGTTTGTCAGAGTGAAATTCAGAGTGATTTTGAAGACAATCGAGAGGATGAAGACAGAATAATTATTCAGTTGCAGGGACCCATATAGACTGGAAAAATAATAAGGCAAAATGATTAGGGAGAACAGAGAAATCAGGAGGAATGGAAAGTGAAAACCACTGCAGGCAGTTTCAAATGTAGTTTTAAGGACCATTTCATACAACAGAACTTAGTATTTAGGCTGTGGAGGAAAGATGTGAACACCAACCTGATGGAGTTAAGGAGCTGGTGATGGCACGACCACTGGACACAAATAGCAGAATGAAGCAAGTACTGAAACTGTGTGGTCCATTTGGGGAAGTGCTGGCTGACTGCTTTGTGAGGCCAGACTGCAGTGCCTGCCCACTTGGCCTCAGCCAGTGTGGCTGTGGACATAATTGCATTTTCCCCTTGTGCCTCAGTTTCCCAGCTGCTTCCTTTACCCAGTGTCATTGTAGAAAACATTGCAGTAGAGGGGTACAAATACCACAGAGTCATCATAGAATTACCAAGCCTGGAAGAGGCCTTTAAGAGCATCCAGCCCAGCACTACTACTGTAACCGCTCAACCACTAAACCATCACCCAGCACCAGATCCAGATGCCTCTTAAACACTTTCAGGGATGGTGGCTCCACCACCTCCCTAGGCAACCTATCCCAATGCATGACCACTCTAACAGTGAAAAAAATTTTTCTGTTATCCATTCTGAATCTCTCCTGTCTCAGCCTAAGGCCATTTCCTCTGGTCCAATGTTTCCTCTCACTGCAGGCCTGGTAGAAGAGACTGGTCTCCACCTCACCACAGGCTCCTTTCAGGGAGTTGTAGAGAGCGATGAGCTCCTCCCCGAGCCTCCTCGAGACTTAACAAACCCAGCTCCCTCAGCTGCTCCTCTTAAGACATGTTTCTAGATCTTTCATGAGCCTTGTTGCCCTTCACTGGACACTCCAGCACCTCAATGTCCTTTGTAAGGTGAGGGGCCCAGAACTGGGCACAGCACTCAAGGTGAAGCCTCACCAGCATCACGTAAAGGGGGATGGTCACTTCTTTAGTCCTGCTGGCTACACTGCTCTTGATAAGGGCCAAGATGTCATTGTCCTTCTTGGCTACCTGGGGACATGCTGACTCATATTGAGCTGGCTGTCAACCAGCACCCCCAAGTCCCTTTCTACTGAACAGCTCTCAAGTCACTCCCCCCAGCCCATAGCACTGCATGGTGTTGCTGCAACTCAAGTCCAGGATCCAGCATTTCACCTTATTGAACCTCATGCATTTGTTCTTAGCCCGTTGACTGAGTCTGTCCAGGTCTCAGGTCTCTCTGTAGAGCCTTCCTACCCTCCAGCAGATCAACACTCCCAGCCAGCTTAGTGTCATCTGCAAATTTACTGAGGGTACACTCAATATCCCCATCCAGATCATCAGTGAAGTTGTTAAACAGGAGTGGTCCCAAATATCCACATGAAAAGATACATGCATGCCTGAGACTCACATAATCAGACACTGTACAAGAGCAGATGGGACATACTCTGATGTGCAATCCCATATTCTGTAATGCTGGTTCTGCACAGCAGAGCTGCTGGCAGCTAGGTTTATTGGCAGAGTCACAAGGTTACAGCCTAGCTTTGCTGTACCTCTCTCTAATAGTCTCTGTTTAATTTGACAGGAGTTTCTTACCACTAATTACATCCATCTTAAAAAACAGAATTATATTTTCATAAGCATTGAGGAAATCAAAGGCTCTGAGCACTTGTATTGCAAGTTCAGTACAAGGTGGAAGCTTTGGGGAGCACTGTCATGTAGGGGTCCTCATAGGTCTGGTTGGGATCACTTTAAAAACTCTGTCTGTCTCCTTTTTGGGCACTTAATTTTAGGCGTGCACCAGCAATCAAACACTATAGATTTTCATTGTGGAGCAGGATGGAAAAAGTTTCTTTAAATAAGGAGCAGTTGAAGCTGTACACTAGCTTGGTTTCACTGTAGCTTTTCACACAGCCTCACACGACATTCTCATAAGCAAACACATGAAATACTGTAAGTTCAGCTGAACTATAAGATGAACACAAAATGGCTGAAAAATTCTGCTTAGAGCAATTTAAAATTTTATAGAGTGCTGGGAAATGCAGGACATTTATCACCCTGGAAAGACTGTTATGCAGCCACAGCTTTATTAATCAATAACCTTATGTTGAAAGTAAGGGAATGATTAGAGAAGATGCAGTTCCATTATTTATAGGGAACTAAGCAACTAATGGACAAAATAGGGGGAAGACTGAAATATTCAGTACTTTTCTTTGTCTCCACTGCTGAAAAAAACCCTAGCTGAGACCACAAATTATTGACTATGAAAAGAAAGAAAAGTTAGGGAGAGTGAAGAGAGAAAGAAAGGATTAAAATATATTTATAAAGTTAAAGATATCAAATCAAATTATTAATAATCTCAGGTGCCTAGGTCTGTAAGAAAGAGCTAACATGCATTTATCTACACTCACATAATGTCAAATCAATCAGACTTCCTTTCTTGACAGGCTAACCAGCTTAGAGGACAAGAGGAAAGAGTAGAATCAGTCTATTATATCTTGATTTTAGAATAAGTTTTGATACAGAATCATGTGACTGATAATCCAGAGAAAGAAGATTCAGATGGACTTACATAGAAGGTTAAAAATCTGCATTCAGAGAATTTGCCAGTGGTTTCTTCTCAAACCAGGAGGCAAGAAGGGTTCTATTCCTCTGCTGGTTTCAACAGCAGTGAATGGTAAGGTAGAGAGAAAATCTGTATAGATGCAAACATTACATACCCCGTGAAAGACAAGACCAAAATCCAGGATGACTTTGGTAAGCAATAGAAGTGGTTCAAAATGGTAAAAGGAAGCTCAGTGATCAGTAGGACAAACAGGTATGCTTAGGGAGAAAAAATTAGTTGACAAACACATGGCAGCAAGAGGCAGCAGAATTGACAAGGGGGCAATTGCAAGAAGATATTAACGCTATTGTGTTTTATTCTTGGACATCAGGAGGCCTTGTCTGAGGGAACACGTGCAGCTTGTGTCCTACATTTTAAATGGAAATAACTGAAGAAAGTTCAGAGAGGAGGTACAAAAGTGCTTAGAGTTTAGAAAAAATTGCAAAGGCTGTAACTCTGAAAGAACTGCTTTCTGGTACTGACAAAAGATTTTAAAGGTATGCAAAGAGTCTAATGATATATTGATACCAGGAGATCATTACACAAACAAAAGAACAATAGAATTTTTAGATTTTTGCTGAGCACAAGGCAAGTTCTAGTTCATTTCATTTGTGTCAGAAAGACTCAGTTATATAGCAAGGATTGTTTTTTCATTTGCAGTCTTATTTTTTGTTACAGAAGTTACAGAATATCCTATGTTGGAAGGGACCCACAAGGATCATTAAGTTAAACTCTACAGTGAATGGCTAGTATGGGGATTGTATCTACATTCCTGGCCTTATTAGCATCATGGTCTCAATAGACCAGAACCGGCTATGGGGAGGTTGTAGAATTGGCGCTGTTAAGGAATTTAAGAGTCATCTGTCGTGAATGTTCAAATTACTGTTACTCCTGTATCAGTGCAAGGGAATAGACTGGAGACAGGCATGCCTGGGGTGTGATGAACACCTGAATCACCTGGATGTGTCTCTTCACAGAAAGTAGGGAGGCAGTATTATGCAGTACACAGACTCCAATTTATCTCCTTCAGAGTTAAGTGAGAAGATATTTTTAGGCATTTGACTCTTGCTTATTGTCAGGATCTTTGCATTGCTATTGCTCTCTTATGCCCAGTTTATCATATTCCCCATTTCACATTTGTGAGGCTCTTTTGGCACAGCCCCATCAGCCTTTGTGCAGATCTGCTATGGGCATGGCTCTGACTGCCTTTTTCTCTAAAGCAAAGGCAGCTGCAGGAGGGCTTGCTTTCTTCCTTCCACTCTGCCCTTATCTTCAGTATCTTGCTCTCAGATGTATCACCAGGAAAACTACCCCAGGTCAAAAGTAAGAGTTTTCTGTTACTGGTATTATTTAGGAATTCTTGCTATTTACTTGCCTTTTGCATGCTCCAGCAACCTTCATTTTTGGGCAGCATAGAGAAGGATCCTTGTATGTGTGAGTTTCTGACATAAGCACACTGCCAAGAGTGTAACACAAAATCCTACTCTTTACTTGTCAGCTTGTGTCATTAAAGCCTTTACAAGAGCTTTTTCTTGCCAAAGACTTCATCTGATTGTATAGGAAGATATCAGTACATTTCTAATGTCTAGTAGGAGGATGTCATAATGTTCTGTGCTTGCTGGTGTCCAGTGCAGCCTTGGGTTAACACAGTGTTTTGAGCGTGTGAGAAAGGAAGCAGTGTAAATGCAGTGAAGGATCCTCTGGCTGATTACTCACCAGTTTGTTATCCAGACATGGGTGCCCCTGGTGCTTTGAACCCTCCGTTCCGTGCTCCCTTGGGAGCCACTCTGAGAGCCGCAGTGCTCCTGGGAGTCCCAGCTTCCACCTCTAATTCCTACAGGCTCAGGAGATCTGCAGGATGCCTGAGCAAGCCAGTTTTGCACGATATTTCTAGGCCTATTTTCACTCAGAGGGGTGTCCAGAGAGGTCCCACCCTACCTCAAACACGCCAGGAGACTCCGGGAGCCGGGAAGGCTCGTTCACGCCTAGTCACCAGAGGGCAAATGTGGCACCTCTTCAGTCCTCTCCGGTGAGGAGGACCCCTGCCAGGTGACTTCTGACCAAAATCAACTTCTCTTTGCTCTCTGAAGTAGGAGCTGGTTTATTTCAGATGGTGATTACATTTCAGTGGGAGAGCACTTAAGCTAATTGCTCGGCATTGTTAGTTCTGTGCCAACATTCCTCTGAAGCTTTAGTTCAAAGGCCTGTGTTGCAATCAAAATACTTTGCTGTTTGACATAGATATACCTGCAGTTCATCAGCTGGAAGAGAATGACTGCATTGTGTGGACAGTGTGCACAGATATTGTCAAGGGAGCAGGTAACCAAGAGTAAAATCTGAGGGTGAGATTTCCTATCTAGGCTCCTAAGGATGAGTAACTGAGAAGCCCTTTTCCTTCGGCTGGTGCTGTACCAAAAGGCCATCCACAATTCCCTCCACCTTCCCATCCACAAAATTTACTTTACTGCCCAATTTCACATCTTGAGAAAAAGCAGTGGAGGTACCTCTATCCAGTTCACTTGTTCAGCTTGATAAGCCATACAGAAGCAGTGAGGCTGCTTCATTTGATAAAATTCCCAGTGTATTATAAAAATCAAAATATCTGCAAAACCGGGTCTTATTGCTATTTACAACACATGCTGTGGCTTTTTGCTGTGAAATATTTTGACACCTATCAACAAAGGTTAGTGCAGACAATCTCTTGGGAAAATGTGTGAGGAGTATGAAATTCACAGACTGCATACAGAGGGAGTATGGGTGGAATAGTGGCTTTCTAGACAGACCATACATTTGTAGAGAAAACAACGAGAAAATAGTTAAAAGTGCATGTTTTTCTGATTTTCCCCTCCTCTATTAAAATACAAATAATTTCTTGTGGTGGACTTTCATTTTTTCCTAAAACATAGCTTTCATATGGACCATCCCTTGTAAGTGTATTTGGTAAGTTCTGTACGTGTGTGTTTAAACACAGATGTTTCAGCATATAGCACATCCTTGGTTGGTGACTCCCTCTTCCACCCAGGTAAAATCTGAAGTGCTTTCCAAACTTTTAAACATGCCTTTTTGCTGGCATGTGTCATTGCTTTGCCCATTTTTACAGGGAAGCTCTCTAGCATGCAGCTATTCTGCACAGTAGTTTAGAACAGTAGAACCAAATGAAATTATGGTGGGAGTTTTTAGCAGACAGGCTGTAATTATTCAGTTTGGAATTTGACCAGAGTGAAATAGAAGCTTGCCTACCAATAAACATACTTGAAGTACCATGTTTTTGAAGTTTTTAAACAAAGAAGCTTGTTTGAATGGTATAAGTGCAAGATGGGAGTCAGAAAATATGTCCTGCTGTGGCATACATTTAGGAGCTATAGTGGGAATTATTTAAGCTCTCCCTC
>VXBT01010236.1:42550-144327 GCA_013400235.1 Oriolus oriolus | reverse complement strand
AGGAAGGCCAGACCCTTTCTACAGGATCACTGCTTCAACAGAACCACATCTGTCACTTCAGCAGGACTGCAGCCAGCATTTGATCGGACTGCCACCACCACCCTGACCGACAGGGTGTCAGATTGTATTCTGACTCTGTCAGTTTAAACCAGTGTTTCTGTATTATTGCCTTTATCTTAATTTTCCTATTAAATTGTAGTTCTGATTTCAAGTATCTCACTGGTCTGCTTTCAAACTAGTACACCATCAGAAAGCAACAATAGACTGGGGCCTTACCACCACTTGTTCTCTTCATTTTTACCCCATATTACCTTGGAAATTATGACAAGGTTGGCAGGAGTATCTTTTAGCTTTTTTTGTTTGATGCTTAGTGGGTTCTCACCTGTGACTCCAGGGTGGCCTTGCCTCTACAGAGCCAATTTCATTACTGTGGCAAGGACAATTGTGTGAGTGTTTGTCTGGAGTGACTCTGCCCAGTGGAATTGTCTATAATTTCGGCAATTATTTCATTTGCAAAGTAGGATTGACGTGACTTTTTAAATTCAACAGAGTGTTTTCCCATGGCGAGTTAGTCTATGGTGGCTGTGAGATGCTCTGTGTAGACAACCTCCTTACTCAGGACTTTCACATTGTCCCATAGATCTGCTTGTAAACTTCTAGGAAGAATAAACTATGTAAGGGAGCTAACTGTGGAACAGCAATCCAAAGCAATGTTTCAACTCTGAAAAAAACACGTGAAAGTGAGGTTTAGTTTTCCTGTTAAAGTTTTGCCCATAACTTTCTCACCAGTATGCTTCACATCATTTTTGAAGCATTCAAATTTTGTTGTCCATTAACTTGTCCATTAGTTCTGGCTTATGCAAGAGAGGGAGAAAGCTTTAACAATGCACAGGATGAACCAATGTACTTGTATATACTTGTAGTGGGACAGGGCAGAAGTGACAAAAGATTGATTTGCTCAGAGCTGACCTCAACTATGGGTCTGCTGCAAGGCATATTCTAGGGCTAATTTTGCCATAAGTGTCATGGCATGTGAAAATGGCAGTACAGGATGGATGAAGTGGCATCATGATATGCAGATATGGATAACTAATGGGAACATATGAAAGAGTGAAGAGTGTATAGAGGCAAACCCTGTAGCAACCCAGGCTCAGCTTCTGGACATGCTTCAAAAAAACCTCTGAAACTCAGTAAAGGTGAAGCAGTTGAACCTATACTCAACATAATTAAACTTTTGTGGCAAAAATCAAGTGCTTTCCTAAATGATTGGTATTTATTGCAAACCTTACCGAGTTAGAAGGATCGGATTTTCACTGGTGGTGTTTTCAGTCATTAATCTCTCAGGAGACAGGCTCAGGAGGTCTCAGGACACAGGCAGCAGCTCTCTATCCATGCATTGTGCTGCAGTCAGGCTTAGCACAGGAGCTCCCTCTGATGCTACCTTCACTGTGGGAGTCTTTTGAATTATCTAGAGAAAAGCATAAATTCTAGCCATGGAATTTATGTGAATGAGTCAAAAGCAGTCCTGACAACATGGAGCAGATTTATAACTTTTGTGAAGCAGAAAAAACTTGTGATGTTGGAGCCACACAGCTAAAAACACACTTGAATTCTTGTAGCCACCCTGAGAACATACCATACATACATTCACACAAACAAAAAAACTGGACATATAACCTTTTCCCCTTGAATTGCTTCATTTTTTCCTACTATTTCACAAGCTGGTTCTGTTTTCATTAAGGACAAAGTATGTTATGAATTTATCACTCAGCTCAGCACTGTCATTCTTGTGTTGCTTTCGACTTAGTACTTCTGCTCTTTTTAATTTTAATGGGATATTATGTAAGGTTGGATTCTGGTGCAGGTTACTGTGGTAGATCTCCAAAGGCTTGCCACTAGCTGCAACTTGGCTTCACAGATGATCAGCCAGCATTGTGATGCTTTATCTTGGTCTTAAAATTAGGAAAGCTGAACACAGTTAAGAGGGAAAAGGGTTTTACCTCGGTATTTATTTAAGGATCCTCAGGTGCGCTGAAATGCACATCGAAATGCACCCCGAAATCCCCCCCGAAATCCCCACCAAAGAAAATGGCCACACACACTGTGATGTGTATTCAATTATATGCCTTGCAAAAATTAGCATATCTATCAAATATTCCCCCATGAGGGACTCGGGTGAGACCACTCATTCGAGGGACCTTCCCCCTGGATGGGCCTTTGTTTACAGAATGTGCTCTGGAGAGGACCTTGGTGTCTGGGGTTTTTAGAATGTTTCGTCTCTAAACTTAATGGGATACTGGGTCTAAGAGGAGTTATCAAACTTAAAGAATTAAAACTATGTAAGCTAAAAGCACTAAGAATATATAAAGCTATATAAAAGAGTGTATAAAAGGGGGTATCAAAGAAAAGCAAAAAATCATCATGGTATCATTATGCTTCTAAATTTTAAATTTGACTACCCAGATTCAGATGTCTGATTCTATCAGTAAGAGAAACTACATAGTTCACATTTGCTGTCCAAGTGGTAACAATGGTTGCTCCCCAAAGTATTGGCTAAGGGAAGACTGGGCTTCACACAGCTGAGCACTAATTTACATTGCTACATATCCCACCATCCTCTTGGACTGCATGACAGTGGCTAGCCACCCTGTCTGGTTTTAAAGCTTTTCAAGATCTGTGTTGTTGGTATTAATTCTGTTTATATTTACAGCATAATTGAGTCTTCTATTTGCTTAAAGCACTGAGAAAGCAATAGTCTGTTAAAAAGGAACACACAGTGCAAAGAGCTCAGCTGCTGGTTGAAATGTTACAATCATCAGAAGTGCTGCTAATTTATGTAGGCAATGAATACATTAATTGAGAATATTTATGAAGGCTTTTTTGTGCAGATGGACAAAGACAATAAGAGAACAGTAATTCCTGACTACATGAGGAGCTGGTGTTTATCACATGCTAGTATGGCAGGTATTTACAATATTTCCTTTCAGCATCTACATTTAGATCTCTATGTTAGGGGCCTAGACCTGGTTTTGTCTCATCTGACTTCAGCATTTAACTAAGCTGGGTTAGTTAAATCAGAGCTGTCCTTGTTCACTTAAGCAGTCAAAGTGGGCGGGGGGTGAGAGAGAGGAAAGGAGAGAGGTTGTAGGAGAGAG
This sequence comes from Oriolus oriolus, assembly GCA_013400235.1. NCBI lineage: Eukaryota > Metazoa > Chordata > Aves > Passeriformes > Corvidae > Oriolus > Oriolus oriolus. The sequence goes on along the minus strand of VXBT01010236.1, from coordinate 141,172 downwards.
AGAGAAACGCTTCTGAGAAAAAGCTTTTGAAACCCTGCAATCCAAGTTGCCTTCTGGAGATTAGATACCTAATTCTCCACTGATCAGGGTGATTTAGTTAAGTAAGTGCCTGAAGTCGTGTGGAATGTATTTACATCACCTCTTAGAGTAGCCCTCTCTGTCTGCTTACTACACATGTAGGCTGGCCACCTAACTTGGGAATTTAGAATCTGATGATTAAAGTTGCTTGAATAGTCCTCTCCAGAACAGAACTGGTAAGAGGAAAATTGTTTTGAGGATTATCCTTACCTCTAGGCTGTTAGGCTCAGGGGAAGAAAAATGTGGTAGATTTTGGACTACCTGGTCCCAGTCCTGTGCTTTCATTAAAAGGAGCTTCATATGACTTAGGAGAGGTATTTATGGAAAAAGCACTCTTAAAACACACGTGTGTGATTCAGGTTTGTCTTCTTAGAGAGGCTTTTCCACTGTGACCCAGTATAGCCAGAGGAATGTGCAGAGAGGTAGGAAACATGTTTTCTGCTGCTTCAGAGTTACCTACATGGGATGCCTTCAGGGACAAGGCATTTAAGGAAGTGTTGTGTGTCTGATCATCCTGCCATTAATTTATTTCCAAAATGGTGTATCTCATCGCAAAATATTATTGGGCACAATAAAAGCTGAATCAGGCCACAGGAATCTCAGCACTATGTTATTCCTAATATATCAGATGCTCTTTTGTAGGGGTTGGATGGCAAGGGAACTTTCAGTGCTGCAGGGTTTAAAATCCAACCATGTTTAGATAATTTTGCGATTTCATTGTGGCCTTTTGTAGATACATTGAGTGTGGCTATAATGGTTCTATCCTTCCATCACCATGTATTTTGGAGAAATCATCCATATTCTTCCTGTGATTTTTCTTTTTCCCCACAGACAAATCTGATGTTGTCCAGCATTCCCATTCTTCATTAACCACCCTCATAACAGCTCTATCAGCTAGCTGTGCAACATGGTATTTCTCCCACTCTAGCCTCTGTTTTGGAAGGCTGCATATACTCAGAACATGTACCCACTACGTACACACTGTTCTGCCATTAAATACAATTTTACTCTTTCTTTCTCACACGTGTTTTCTAAATAAAAGCCTATTTTCACTTAACCTGGAGAAAGGTCACAAAAAGATTATTTGTAATATAATTTACAAATGTTTACTAAGTTCTCCTTTTAGTACTCAAGGGAAGGGTACTGCTGATTTACTACTCTCTACTTGATGGTCTGCAGACCACATTTGGTCTGTGGTGTGCATCCATCTGAGTAGGGAAGATGGAGATGAACTGTTCTTTTTTCTTTTGCATATTTTCAGTCCTCCACCCTTTTTTTTTTCAGATTTGGAAAAAAACATACCGTATAATGCATAGGTTGCACTCAAGTTATTAATAATATTTGTCCTGAGGATAAAATAAACTACAACACCCTAAACCTTAAAAAGTCTGGGCAAATGATTTTGCTGGTCTTCCTGATTACTCATGTGATGGGCTGAAACTTAGGTTGAAGGAAATGGAAATGAAAGTCAGGATTATGCAAAAATTGAGTGCAGTCAGTGATTCAAAAGGAAAGTGGATTAGGCCCAGATTTTGTTTTGACAGCATTTTAGGTAAAACTTTGGTTTAACAGGGATTGCAAGAACATTGACTTTCTGTTCCTTGTGCTGTCTTAACACAGTGTCAAAGAAAGCAATCACGTACAAAGCTTCCTCATGAACAAAGGCTGGTGTAAAATACAAAAGTCATTATTTGTTCAGGTGAAAGTTAATTCAGAAACCCTTTCTGGTATTTTTACTCTTCTCTTGGGTAGTGGTTAGCAACATGTCAGAAATGGAAGAGGAATCATTCTATGCTGAAAAGAGACAACAACCAGTGCAGTTCAAAGCAAACTATATTCAGTGCCAGACCTGCTGATGCATCTTTAACCTCCCTTATGGTTTCTAACATTGTTCACAATCGTATTAAAACATGATAACATTAAGAATGCACACATATCTGCAACCTAATTTCTCTAAATCATTTTATGAATCTGTTATTACTAGATATCTCTTTTTTTTTTTCCCCAGCAGTAGTTGTCTGGCTATAATTTCAATGCATTCCTTGTCCCAGTTAATAAAAGCCTTGTAAGGATATGTTGATCTCTATGTGTTAATGCTTAGTGAAAGATACAGGTCTGGTTGTTCTAAAATTTAAGTCTTTTATTATCTCTGAGAAAGAGTAGCAGAAATGAGAGTGCTTTGAGGTACCAAACTACACAGACCCTGACCTAAAAAGAAGTTCAGACTCATTCCCTCATGAGGCTTTTCTGGCTGATTTCCAGCTGGCAAATATGGGGAGGGTTTTTTAAATGTGGACACCTGTCAGGAGTAAATGGCTTGAGACTACTCCTCTACTTCACATAAGCTGCTACTCAGAGCCTCCTCAAATCCGTGCATTAAATAACAAACACAGGAGTGAGCTGGAAGAGAGTAGGTGCCCTAGCATGTACTGCAAAACCACATCAGAGATAAAAACGAGGTATCAACAGCAAGCAACAGTCAGGTATGCACCAATCTCACAAAAAAAAAGTTAAAGTATCATACGCTGAATCATAGAATAATAGAATCATAAAATGGAAGGGAACTTAAAGATCACTTAGTTCCAGTCCCCCCACCAAAGGACGCCTTCTGCTAGACCAGGTTGCTCAAAGCTTCATCCAGCCTGGCCTTGAACCTGGCTTTAAACCACACCAGCTTTTACACTGTGACTTCTTTTTGAATAATAACAATAATGTTCTTGCTTTTCGGCTTTTCTTGCACTAAATGGATTTGTGGTTACAGAACAGAGGAATCAAAAGCACGTCTACTAGACATTTAGTTGAAGGAATGGATCAGATCTGAACAACCTAGAGATTCTATCATTTTTTTCCACTCAAGATCTCAAAGAATTCCAGACCCTTATCAAGACTCTGTTTATATACTCCTAGGGAAAGTGATCTGAAACTGGAATAATGCTTAAACCAAAACACCGCTGGGAGAACTGTCATTAAAACAACTTGTCATCATTGGTATTATTTGCTGGTGAATGTTACAGTGGCCATGCACCCCTCAGAGGAGGACTGCTTCTTATTACAGAAAGACAGTAGGCTAATTGTGCTTTACGACTCTCTCTGTTGAGCAGGTAGTGTTTGATATACTTACTGGTTACTGATTGTTTGTGTTACCTGGATTGTATGGTGCACACAGTACATGCAGCCACCACGGTCTAGGCAGCACTCTGAACAAACATTGAATGGTCATAGCCAAATCATGCTCAGCCTTCTCTTCAATGCCAGAGTGTGGAGTTTGCCCAGATGGCACATTCTTTGACAAAGAACTCTGTATGCCAATCACCAGCAACAGTGGGAGGGAAACTCTGTAAGCAAAGGCTGTGGGACCAAGCCAACAGGAGTCACAGGCTGGTAATCTGGAGAGGCATACGGACACCTTGAACCAGCTGGAAATGTGCTGCCTTTCACTGGTTAGCACGGCCACCTGCTCACTTTTTCAGTCTCTTTGATTCTCACCTTCCCACAGACCATTCTTCTTCTCTCGTTGCTCTGTCATCCTATGCTGTCCTTCCTTCCCCATTTTCAGCTGTGGGATGGTATGTATAGTCTTCATTTATTTCCTGGCTCCCAGTTTTATCTGTTACTGACTCCTGTGCCCCGCATTTCTCTGGACTGTATCATTTCATGTGTTCCTTGCAGGTCTCTGATTTGCCATCATGCTTTTTCTAGTTTATGCACTCTTAGTTTTATAGCTTCCTTGCTCAAACTGAAAAAAACAAACCATAGAGAAGCAAAGAAATTAAAAATTATAGCTTCTTATTATTTACTTCTGTTTGTGTTTCTGTAATCTTTATTTATCTCTTCTGGTTTTTAGCACAAAGGAAGAACTACATTGAAGATACATAAAATATTGTTTCAGCATTAAATGACTCACAAAAATTATTTATTGCTCTGTATAGTCTTCTGACATTCATAGAATCTTTAACAAAATTTCTCAGTCCTTTCCATCTTATCTTACATCTGCAAACAAATCATATTTTCAGTGGATGAAGGTCCTAAGTGAATAACGTTTCATCAAGAACAAGTGGCAACTAAAAAAGTACAAAATTACAGCAGATGAGGCTGTAAGAAGAGGTAATAATGCAGGGAAATAAGGAAAAGTAGAAAAGGATGCATAACCAAGGTGGCTGCATACTGTGTTAGAACAAGCCCATCTAAATGTAAAAATCTTTAAAAGTCTGAGTTTCTAGAGGTACAATTTTTGCTTGGTTTTGCCAACCCCCCCAAAACCCCATCCCAAAATGTTAGGTGTTTTAGAAAAGTTACTTTTCCAGTAAGACTAGAAATAAGAGAACATACTACTTCAGTGAATTTTTCACTGAATTATACCTTATACTTGGGTACTCTGGTGAAGGCTGTTAGAGGAAAAGAGAAAAATTGAAATCTTTTATTCAGCTGAGGAAGAATTAATGGTTTGAACTAAAGAGGGAGATTATTTCCTGCAAATATTTATTTTATGAAATGTTCAACTTTAATAATGACAACTTTTCACAAAATCCAGAGCTTCTCTTAAGCTGACATGTTCCTACATGTATTTGGAGCTGCAGCTGTAACAGATGAATGGAAAAAAGAACTCAGTAAAATATGGCACAACCTTTGCTTTACAGTCTTGCGTCATATTGCTGAGACCTCTGACTTCCACAGCTACCTCTTCCCACCTTAGCTGTGAGCCTGATTCTAACTCAAGCAAAACCTTCACAGATACCAAGAAAGGTGATGAATTTTGAACCTGATGATTTTGCAAGATTTTCTAGTTTGTGTGTTTATAGTAAACTTTTCCCCCTCTGTAACAAGCTGGTAATTTCTATAGGAAATAAGAAATAAAAAACAACATAAAACCTCCCCAATGCTTTTAAGGGTACAGAGAACCAAGCTACTGTTTTGTCAAGAAGCGTCATCTCACACTGTACAATTTTCCTCTAGTAAACTTAGATGATTAAGAAGGATTCAGCAAGAAGTGAAATTAGACTGTCAATAACTGATTTCATGCACAGGAAATAGAAGTGAAAATGCATTAAGTGAGGTTATTTTTGCCTGCTTTCAACAATCCATAGAAAAGCAATGTGTTATTGCTGATTTGATTTACTGACTTACTGTGTAAGACTTTATAGGAAGCCGTCTGTAGATGTTGAATCAGATTCTTTCAGATGAAATGTTGCTTTACTTGCTGTGTGGATAATTATCAAATGGTAATCATGTACACACACAAAGGCTGAAGCAACTCCAGCTGATGGCATAACTTCACTAATGCAAGATCTGGGCTTTGGCTATTGGTAGAAATGTCTGCAGTGAAGATGTTATAAGCAAAAGGTAGAAAAAGCTTTGGCAGTGGCTAATATAATAGCCGTTTTTAGTCTTCTCCTTTTAAAGCTTACATGGGCTCCTATCCTGGGATTGAAACTGCTGCCCCTTACCTTACATCTGCCTAAAAAAGCTGATAGTTCCAGCCTTCATGCCTAACTATCCTTTAACTTTAGTGGTAAGATTTTCCGTAAGATTACTTCTGAGGGACAAGGACTCATTATTTTACTGAAGAAAGCTGAACTACAGAGAATCTGAGTATCTTCTTTGTGGACCCACAGGGAGCTGGTTTGGGGGCAGGTGTTTGAAGCTAGGCTAGTGCTTTAAATACTAGGTCATGTTTTCTCCTGCTGGACTCCTGCTTGCCACATATCCACAGCTGTGTGGGCTGAAGAAATCGCTGTGCTTTTCCCTGGAGCAGTGCATGACAGTAATATTCAGACTAACACACAAGGCAGGAAGCAAACTAAAAATCTATGAAAGGCATAGCATAACAGGCAAAATTAATAATTAAAAAAAGGGAACACCTTTTAAATTTGTGTCTATTACAGTAACTTAAGGTACTGCATACAGCAGCAATTAACACTGGATGTGACAGGAATGAAAGATAGAATTGGAAATGCAATTTGCAAGTAGAGTGTGTACCCTTCATCATGCCAGTACTCTTCCACCTTTCCAGTGCTGCTTTCTAGGAAGCATCTGCACAAACCAGTGCATTCACTCAGCAGTCTGTTCAGGGAAAATTTCATAGGCTGGTTTTGCTTTCTGTCAAACACCTCAACAGCTCCAATGTAAGTTCCTCATAATATATTTTTAATTTCAAAAGAACAATAAATAAATAAAGCCCTCTTTCACACCACTCAGCTCTTCAGAGTCAAGTCCTCACCCTTCTTGGCAAAGCCAGAAGTTATCTATCTCCCCTTTTTCTGATGCACAAGTCTAGAATTCAGAAGCTTGAACTTGTTTGTCTGGGCTGTGTCCTGATACCTGTCTGTTGTTTCTTTAAGAAGGACCCTATGCTCCTCTAGACCTATGTAAGGTTGATGGACTCTGATATGTCACCTGGGTCATCATATAAACTCTTCTGCAAACACAGGCTTCTGTGTCTCATTTGGAAGGCTCCATAGGATATTTGTCTTACCCATCAACACAAAAGGTGTACCAGTGCACTACAACAAATTTGAAAAAACAACAACAATATTAAAGCAAATTGTTCAAGTGCTGCACCAAGGGATCAAATACAGAGCATGAAGTTTTTCCTAAACCAGAAAGGTAAGCTGTGTGTTTCCATTACTTGACTTTTATCTCTGCTATATTTTTCTTAGTTTTTTTTTTTTTTCTGTAAATACAAGGAACAATCATATAACTCACTCTGGTTTATGACTTAGCGGGGAAAGTCAGCTTCAACACTTTATAGCTCCAAAGCAGAATATTTTTTGTATGTGGTTCTGTTATGTTGATTATCCGTGGTGTAAGAATCATAAATCAGTATCTAGTAAAGCTTCAAATATTTCAAGTTTAACAATTAAACATTATTTCCCTCTTCAAGAAACCAAAATATGTCAGAAATTCCTCTGCATCTGATCTGCAAGGTATTTAAGTTTAGCATCAATAAACATAAAGGAAAGTCCTCAGTTTAGGCATTCTGATTTATATAGCTTTGTGTACATGCATGTGTATGTGTTTGTATATATATATATATTCAAACAAGAAATACACTCTCATTTTGCTTTACTGGCACCTATAAGGGAAGATAATTGCCAAGGAAGAAGGATAAGGCAACAGTGTGAAACAAAATGTAAAGAGTAAAAGCTTTGAAAATATATAACTTCTGTTAAGGTCATTTTAGATTAGAAGATGCAGTCTACCTTCCCAAAATCTCCTGAGGCTCAACGTAAAACAAATAATTTCCATGAATCAACCAGGCAATTAACACTTCCACAATGTCATCTCTCCAACATGGCTATGTGTGTGAAATCAGAATGCGTGTGCAGCGCAGTCATGAAGGCGAGACCACACTGGCTGCTGGTGTGATAGGAGCAAAGACAGCTACCAGTTCATGTCCTGGGCTACTGAAGCGAGCTCTCAGAGCAGGTCAGATGTTACGAAGACATGTCTTGCAATGTCTTCTAGAACATCACTTTTTGTTTTGCTTGCCCCGGAGAACAAAGATCTTGACGTAACATGTACATGATAGTTTACATATGATTTGAGAGTATACCTAGGTGAACATGTGAGATTAAAAACCCATTTGGCAACTGATTTTAGGTTTCAAAATATATTTAGCTTTTATAGGGAGAAAGAAGGTTCACTGGAAGACAAGCAAATGTGTTGGTTTCGTAATAAATTCTACATTCTTTACCCAGAAAGAATTCAGAGCCTTGCAGAGCTGCTCATAGGTCAGCAATGGCTCTTAATGGACAAGAAGTCTGAAATAATGTGCTTACCAGGAGGGTGGCTGCCACTTCCAGCTATTTACCTCTTTGCTAGCCTGGAAAATAACATTTTTTTTTCAGGCTTTCTTGGCTTTTACAAATGCTCTACTAAACACTGAATGACAACTTCAAGCTGTTTACCAGGAATAGCCAAATGGTTGGCATAATGGTGGCTGTCACAACAGCGGAAAATACTGTATTACCTTATTAAGTTATCATTTCTGTTAATAAACTCATGTTCTCTTAACAGAAAACAGCAGTGCAAGAGGAGAAATCAACAGAAAACTATGGAAAAGAATACGTGTTGTTACCTAAAAAAGGCTAACACCAAACTGTGCAAACCATGCAGTTAATCATGTGATTGAATGTGAATAAAGTTAGAAAACATAAGAACAAACAAACAAACAAAAAGAAAAAATTAGATCAACATCAGCATTTTGTAGAAACATTTCTGATGACCTGAAGAAATGTTGTCTCTATGGAGTGAGTTGCTACAGACTAGGAATGAAAAATTGCTGTGTTTGTACTATGGAAATACTCCCATGTTATTTATGCAAAAATTACTCACCGGTCTGCAAAAATAAAGAAATTAATATTATCTGTAGGACAGTCTACAAAGAAAGAATGCTCCTTTTCAATGTGTATGTGAGCCATTACCAAAGCTTTATAAGAGAAATAATAGGTATTGATAGGAAGTTGGGCATTGAGCACAGGCATGAACTTAATGAAGAAATACATGGAAACATTCCAATTTTGTGAAGAACTAAGTATGAAAACCTGTTAGGACTACCTAGTTTTGCTTTTGAGGCCAGCTAGCAAGGCACGTACAACAGCCATGGCAATGTAACCGAAAGAGACAGAGAGCTTTAGGTTTGATCAGTCTGGCGACAGAGCCAGGATATGAAACTGAGGAGAATAGAGTGCAGAGTGCTACAGCCTCAGATATTCAAGTAACAGCAGGAAATTTTGGAAGCCTGCTAATATTAGAAGATAAATGACATAAATTATAAGGAAGCTGAAATCCTGTAGTGATGATGCGTATTTTTTCTGCTACAAAGCTGAGATATGCTCTAATATATTACCACATTTCAGATTCTAATAAAAGCTATTGGTTTCTGTGGTTTCAAATCTCTTGGTTCCCCATTTCTAATTCATTTTGAATATGTTCCGGATTTCCTGAAAAGTAGGATGTGCCTACCACACCAAAGCTTGCAATGAGATAGGAAGAAAAGAGGAAGGTATGCTTGCATTAAGCAGTGCTAAACACATTTGAGGCATTGAGGAGAAAACTAGCACTCATTTTCTGGGAAGTGGTGGAGAGGAAGGTCTCAGCATCATTCAGTGTATGAAGAGACAAGTCTGGTGAAATTCCTTGGTAAAGGGAATCATTACAGATTTGGGAACTCTTGGCTCCCCCGGCCTGAGCCACATCCCTGCCTCATGTTGAGGCAGTGATGTTGTTGTTAGCCATTGGTGTCTGACAGAGAACTGCAGGGAACTCCTTACCCAGTCCCTGATCTGGCCAGCTGGAGGAACATTATTCAAAAAGACAGGAGTATGTCCCAGCTGGTCATCTAGACACAGTTTGAAATGCCAGGCAACAGTTACAGCAGAATGAGCTCTGCGTCTGGCAATATCAGGAGTGCTCTGCTGATATCCCAAAAATATTTCAATCATCCTTCTTGGAAGAGAGATTTTCAGCATTACAAATTTACATTAAAATACAGTTTGACTGACAAATGTCAGCATTCAGCTCAATAGATGCAAACTTCATAAACTGACTATGCTACCAGAAAAGATGTCCTTGTATCCCAAGCCACTGTTTTTGCAGGTTTTTGCACATATATATGTATGCCTCACCTACACGTTTACAGGCATTTCAATATTATACTGAAACACCATGTGTAAGAGCAACAAAGAGGGGAAATCCATATGAGAAACAGCAACAGATGTATGGCAGGATTTATCTCACCTATCTTTAGACATCCAGAGTGTAGGCGTCTCCATCTGAGCTAGCCAGTCTGTGCTCCTTTTATAGTCACTGGAGAGAAATAGGCACTTTCAGTGCCTGATTTGTCTGCTTTATTTTAGATCATGTCTACATTACAATGAGATGAGATGCATCCTAGAAATGCCATTTTCTTTCTATAGACTGTGAAAGGACTTTGAGGTATCTAATTTAAACATAAATGTGAATGATAGCTAAACTAGGAACTAAAAAACACTTCATTTTTTTTGCAGGGATTTTTTAATGCTAGCCTTGTTTCCTGTTCAGTTATAGCATGGTGCCATAAAACAGTGTTGTTTATAAGCAAATGATGAGGCCTGTGGGGCCAGAACTGTCTTAAACCACGTTGCTACAGAACTCTTCTGTTCCTGAAACTGAGCAATGATGTTAATCCCACAAAGGGATTTTAAACCTTTAGAAATTGAAGATTGACTAGATAAGCCAATCAAACAAAGCAGAGGTTTATTTAGCTCATTATGCACAGATGTGGTCAGTCTACACCACAGTTACCTGTGATATGGAGTGGTTATCCGACTGACAAACAGATCCCCAGGGCCAAATGTCTGGTCTGGTTATTGGGTTTGCATGGCCAGGCTTTGGTAGCAGGGGGGCTACTGCGGTGGTTTCTGTGAGAAGCTGCCAAACACTTCCTTCATGTCTGGCAGAGCCAGTCCTCGGCAGCTCTGAAGATGGACATGCTGCTGGCTGAGGCTGGGACAATTAGAAATGGTGGCAGTGCCTCTGTGGTAACATATTTAAGAAAAATTTAAAAAATGATATTGCACAGTTGTAATTGCAGCCAGAGAAGAGCAGAGTGAGAACATGCAAGAGGAGCAACTCTGCACACACCGAGGTCAGTGGGGAAGGGGGCGAGGAGGTGCTCCAGGCACCAGAGCTGATATTCCCCTGCAGCCTGTGGTGCAGAGCAGGGTGAGGCAGCTGTGCCCCTGCAGCCCTTGGAGGACCACAGGGATGCAGAGATCCACCTGCAGCCTGTGGAGGAGCCCCATGCCAGAGCAGGTGGATGCCTGGAGGAGGCTAAGGTCCTGTGGGAGACCCATGGAGAGAGGCCCCCACTCTGGAGCAGCCTTCCCTTGAAGGACTGCACCCCATGGAAGAGTGACCCACGCTGCAGCAGTTTGAGGGGCGCTGTTCCCCATGGGATGGACTCACGTTACCGCAGGGCGCTGCTGCTCATGAGATGGAGCCACGTAGGAGAAGTTCCTGGGGAACTGTCTCCCATGGGAGGGACCCTCCACTGCAGAAGGAGAACAACTCCTCTCTGAGCAGCAGGAGAAACAAAGTGTGATGAACTGACCATAACCCCATTCCCAACTCGCTGTGATGCCAGGGGGAGAAGATAGAGCTGGAAAGGAGGGAGGGGTGGGGAGAAGGTGTTTTAAGGTCTCATTTTACTTCTCATTATCCTGCTCTGATTTTGTTAGTAATACGTTCAATTAATATCTCTAATTCAAGCCTGTTTTGCCCGTGATAGTATTTGATGAGTGGTCTCTCCTGGTCCTTATCTCAGCCCATGAACCCTCTGTTATAGTTTCTCTCCCCTGTCCAGCTATGGAGGGGATTGAGAGAGAGGCTTTGGTGGGTGTCTGGCATCCAGCTAGTGTCAACCCACTGCACCTGGCTTGGAATGGGTATATTTCTGGCTAATATATACATTGGTTCCTAATGACTATATTTCTAATGGTGATAGCTATTGGTGTAAAACACCTGAAAAAAATGAAAAAAAATCTTATCCCTAATAACTCTGATTTTTTAGACAGAACAACATGACTCTTCCCACATCCATGTATTATGTGAGATGACTATGAGAATTTTCCTGTAAATTTCAATGTGTCCTTAGGAAAGTTTTGCTGTAGGAGGATTAAATTGTCCATTTAGTGACCTTAAGCTTTCTTGTGTGTTTTTCTTTGTCCCCCCTGAGGAAGAGTTTTGATACACTTTCTTGTTTAGGCAGGCAAGGTACACCTGCCCACTGAATGCCCTTCCTGCCCTGCTCATCCAGCCCCATCCCTCAGCTGATCTGAGACACCTGGGGCAGTACAAAGTTGGTACGCTGCAGTATGAGCCTCATGGTTCTTCATTTACAATCTGTATTGTGAGGCAGATACAGGAGCTCATTTCCTTCAGCTTCTTACTTCAGCTGATTTACTAATCTCATTTCTAAATTAAATATATGACAAGGTGCATGCTGTAGCAATCTAATTGCAGAACTGGAGAAACACCAGAAAATCCTCATTATTCAATACTTTGTTTCACATTCTCACACATTAAAGTCTGTTTTTCCATTAATAGTTTTTCTGCCTTTCATTATCAGTAATTCAATGCCTAAGATAGTTATTTACAGAACTATGGAATGTTTTGGGTTCAAAGGAGCCTGTAAATATCATCTGGTTTCAATCCCTGTGAGAGAAAGATCAGGGTCTGAGCCTAGAGCAGAGAAAGAACAAGTTTTGGATGGAGGATATATATTATCTGTTGATGGCAAGTAATTTTAAGAGCAGTATTTTTTCTGTTTTCTCTCAGTTTTGTCTCCTCTTTCTTGTAGTAGGAGTTGATGCCCCAGCAGTTGGGCACATTTTTTAACATGACTTGCCTGTAAAATAGACTTCTGAAAAGATTAGTCTTAAAAGCATAATTCACCCCCCTCTCTCCCTCCAACCTTACCCTGGATCTGCTGTGATAATACATGTAAGTCCCACCTGATTTTCCAGGTCCATGATTAGCAAGGCCAAGGTCCATCTAGTAAACCCAGCCAGCCATCGTTTTACCTATAAACTGAACACATCTTGGAACTGAATGCAGGGAAATCAAAGATAGACAGCAGCTGCAGGTTCCTACAATGATGTTTCACAAAATCATTTTACTGTCTACCACATCTGAAATAGTTTTTGTTTTAACAGCATAATTTAAAACTTGCTTGAGATGCATCAACTGAATAATAGGCTGGCAGCCAAAATGTGCCAAAGGTATTAAAATTTACATTTAACAGAGATTTGCAGGAAGCTCTGGACTATAAAATCTTTCTGATTAAAGTGTGGTTCTGGGCTGAAAAGTGGGTACGAGAAAATGAAATACAGCACCTTCTTGATGTTTACTCTAGAGATTTAGAGTTTTCACTGTAGCCTTGTTCTTGTTTCTGCTGCAAAGCTTTCTCAGGTACAGAAGAGTTATTTGGTTTCCTTTGCATTCCTTTACCCTATTATTAACTCAGTGTTAAATGTAGGGATTGTTCTGTCATCTGAATTTTTGTTGGTGTTTTTGTGTACTATTTACAAGTATTGTGTACTTATTAGCACCTTGGTTAGGTGCTAATAATCAAGGATCAGGATTAATTGTTCCAGTCTCTGCCTAGGAGACCTCAGATTTAAACAGACAATATAGACATGGGGAAATCAGAAACATAAGAAAATGGAATACTTTTCCTAATATCTGGCAAGCTGGGGCAAAAGGGGCAGAGTAGGAATAACAATCAGGACCTCTGACTCCAGCTCATTCAGCGAAAAGTACTGTCTTCTGAGGATATTTAACAAGAAATGATCCCTGACTGAAACAGTTACAATCTAAGCACAACATGAAAGAAATCTTGGAGGCTGGAAGGAAGCACTAAGGCTGCAGTGTTGTGCATTGGCTCGCAATTTGCTCAGGGTGGTCTTTCCTGCTGTATCCCATAATCTCTTATTCTTTTCCTTTTCCCATCCTCTTCCCACATCCTGTCCACCTGGTGGCACATTCTCTCCCACTCCTCTGGGATCTTCTCACTTACCAGGAGGGCTACACAGCCTGCCAGGAGGGCAGAGCTCTGTTTTCCAGAGACACCCTCCAGGCAGGAGGGTGAATGAACTGCCTCACTGAGGAGCAGAGATGGTGCAAGAGATGTGGGTAAACTTTACCATCAGCAGAAGAACACAGAAAGATGAGCAGCTGGAAGCTGTTAGAGCAGCTCTGTCTTCCCTGTCAAACAGCACCCAAATGATGACATTAATTAATTTTTACTTCTCCAGTATTACTATTATTAATGAAGATTGCTATTTCAGCTACTCAGGAAAGCAATGAGAATGCCCAGCAGTCCCTCCCAGCATCTATCATCAGTCTTGCAGAAATCCCCTTCTTGCTAAGAATTGTCACTGCTAGTGATGGTGTGAGCAAGAAAAATACCAGACTTTACTTTCCAGTCCCAGGTGAGCTTTGTAGAGATGCAAATTCATTAAATCACCTTGTGAAAGGAGACTGTTTGATTCCAAAGTCATTCATATATGCTGTCATTAAACCCTAAAGTATGATTGGTATAATTTTTCAACATTTAGTGTTTCTAGAGATATCTGCATCTATTATGAAGGATTCTGGTCAGAGGGAAACTTGTGCTCAAAGCGATGGACATTTTCTAGTTTGAATAATTATCAGTGTTGCTGTTATGCTCAGATTTAACTTGTTGCTTAAGAAAGTAAGAGTAAAAACAGTCCTGCTTAGAAGGCAACTGAGAAACTTTATTGAAGTGACAAACTGTGACAGCTAAGGAAATAGGCTTTTATGCACAGGGAAACAAGCGTTAAAGTCAAAACCACACAAGGCTTATTAAAATTGTGTTGAGTGTTGGCAGTGAATAAGTGCAGATGGCTTTCTGAAAGCAGCTTCCTGATGGTTAAAAGACTAGGAAATAAAAACAAAACAAAAATAATTAACAAATTGCCCTCATTGTTGAGGTAGAGATGGGAGAAGATGGACAAAAAAAATTACTGAGTGTCAGGGCAAATTTGCTAGTTGGCAATGATGTTGCTTAAAAATTAAGTAGGTGAGTGCACATTTACAAGTTCTCAGCTGTCAGCTGCCAAGAATGAAAGTCTCACATCTGGCTAATAAAATAGATCTGTTCTTGATTGCTCAGTTTCCAGTGGTCTTAGCTAAAGATGCAAAATTCTAGAAGAAAGAAAAAAAAGGTCTTATCCCTAAGGACTCTTCTGTAACACAAAGAAACATTAATCTTCATATGCCTGTGCCATATCCCTTGGTATTTCCCTGTACATTTCATTGTGTCCATAAGAGGATTAGAATACCTGTTTAGAGGCCTTCAGCTTTCTTGTGTTTTGGTTCTTGTCCCTATCCTCCAGGGAGAGTTTTGATACCCTCTATTGCCCCAGCCAGTGAGGAACATGCTGTTGGTGTAGCTACTGAAGGTCCTTGCTGCCCTGCGCACCCAGCACCTTCCATCAGCCGATCTGTGATACTTGGAACAGTAGAAGGCTGACATGCTCTGGTTACCATGTGGCTTCCAGATAAAGTTGTGGGGACGGACAGGACGGGGAGGATAAGGAGCACAGGATCGAGGAGGCAGGGTAAAGGGTGGAAAGAGAAGGAGAAAAGGGCTGAGATTCTGAGAAGGTGCAGAAAAGTCTGAGAGATCAAGGAAGTAACACTGAGGTGAAGGTCCTGGCTTAAAACTGAAGGATGTGTGTGGTAAAGAAATATACATAGATGACATTGTCTCTCAGAGGTTTTTGATAATTCCTATTTCAGTTTATGATTCCCAGTGATATAACATTTAAAAGCTTGTGGCAGGTCATCTGATTCTTCTTTCTGTTACGTGAAATAGCCCCCACACCCCCTCCCCCATGGCATGTTCTTTATTCTTTCGTGCCCAAACAGTTCACTCTGACAGCCCATTTATCAATCCTGAGACTCTGAAGTCAGGGTATTGCAAATCCCAGAGTTGTCAATAAACTCACTCATGTATCTATGAACTACTTTTTGTTTCCTCTCACAGGCTCAGGCATTCACTATTGACTTAATACCATTTTGACAGTACTTTTTAGTGAGGTTAGAAGTTGAACATTTTTACTGCTGTTGGGCTGCAGCCAATGATGCTTCCATCTCAGCTGGGAGATAAAAAACCCAGAAAGTATAATAAACGTGTTTTTACTTCATTTTTCTATGTCAATCACAGCTGTTATATTTACAGAATAGCACAAGGCCACACAGCCTTCTGGGCCACATGTGACTCACAAAGAGCTCCAGTATGACTCCCAGGCTGGGGATGCATTTCGTAACCAAGGCTACACTCATGTAATCTCTGTCTTAGGCAGGAAGAGAGTTGAAGGAACTGCTGCAACTGAGATAGAACGTTGTCCTGGGACTCACTTGTATGTCCAACCCAAGTAAATCTTGGAGTGGAAAAGCGGGAAATACGGCTACATCATGTATGTGATGTATATTATATGGCTGCTGGTATCTACTTTGATAAAGCTCAATATGAAATTTTAGTAAAGTTTTTACTGTGTAGCTCACAAGTTCAGGGAAGTTTGTAGTTGCAGCTTGGATGGGCACAGCAGTTGTGGTGCAAACATGCTTTACAGAGAGTCCAGGGCAGCAGTGCAGAGTTTATCTTGATTTTGGCCTGGATTCATCCTTTCTGGTTTATGGATTAGCAAGTAAACAAGATTTCTTTGTACCTTACCCACTTGCTGGAGAAAGGTAGGGAAATTTAGGGGGCCATGGAGTCCATTTATGTGCTGAATTACCATATGACTCGCTGCTTAATAAGGTGACTCTAGATACAAGCCCAGATATGAAGTGTGACAGCATTAAGGGGACATTTTTACCTTTAATTATTAGACATCTTTAGTTATGAAGAATGATGTGATAAAAACCAGTGAAAGTAAAGACTTTAGCATGTCAAAGAAGCATTGAGCATACTATGGTTTCTCACAATATAACACAAATAATAGAAAGATTTCTTTTAACATGTTGACCATCAAAGATGTAGTTAGTAAATATTACTAACTTCAGGGTGATCTTTCACAGTCCCAGTTCTGAGCTGGAAATTGTTGATGTGACAGTCAGCCACTTCATAAAAGCTGGATAAGCCATCAAGGCTGTAAGGATCAGTATGCATGTAGAAAGGGGAAAGAAATAAGACCCTCACAGGCTATTAGGTCTTCATTCTTTTCTCCACTTTACAGTACTCTTACACCCCACTAGTTCACTTGCATGAAATTAATTTCTGTATGCAATCTGGAAGGTCAGTGATTCGATGTTCCTGAAAAGCAAGGAATATGCTGTTAGCAGCTGCAAGTGGATGGAGAAAAGACTGGCCTGAGAATCTCCAAAAAGTCCTGATGAGCAGAGAAGATCCTTCTGCAAGATGTTGGATGCTAAAGAAACTGAATGAGCAAACTGTGTCAGAGTGCCCAACTGTCAAGACACCCTTTGCACAAAAGTCTACACAGAGTAAAGGAGAGCCATGAATGAACCTCAGCATGCTCGCTGTCAAACTCAAGGTAGTGACAAGACCAGAGAGTACCCAGAGAATGCCAGGAAGAGTCAAAGGGCAGGAGGAATGGCAAATAAATGAGACTACACAACAGCAGCCTAAAGCAGAGAGGTAAGTGGGGGCTTCCCTGCCTAGTACCACACCTATCAGTCACTTCAGCTGGCATATGAACTCCCCTGGTATAAATGTTTTTTAAGGTCTGACCCCCATTTGGACTTTTCTGAGGCTGCCTTTTAGGGAGGAGTGGGACTGTGACAGCTGCCCACCTGCATTCAGGCAGTGGTGAGAGGCTAGGGCACAGTGCTGGAAGGATACTTTGGAAGTGTCCAGCTACAGGCCAACAGGTAGGCCAGGTAAATATTAAGGAGGCTGTAGCTCTGTGAGCACCACCTTATACAGCACAGGAGAGGTGAATAATGTGATATAGTCATATCCACACAACTGTGTATCCTTGTTTTCCACATTAGGCCCTCTAGTCTCATTGACTCTCGGTTTGTTACCCACTGTTCCCAAGCTAGGGTTTATTATACTTTTCTTTTCCTTGTGATAAAGTTCTGTGGTTTATCACTTTGGATCAAGTGTGTGAGAGATGTCAAATATAGGTCAAGAGTCCTTAGACCATGATGCTGTTTTCTATATCTGTATGTGAGAATTGAAGCTAGTTTTGCCAAAGTTTTGAGAGCCCCTACTCTCAGTAAGTAATCCTCTTCCCTGCTTAGCAGTTTCTTGCGGAAGAATTACATAAACGTGCCTTGAGATTCTGCCACGTGTAATGTCTCTTTTGTTGTGCTTCTTGAGATAACAGAATTAAGCAGGAATATCATAACCTTCTTACTTAATATTCTATTACACCTCATAAAAACAATACCATCTTGGGCATAACAAGAACAGCAACTTTTGAATTTTATGAAGTTGTTTGGCAGCTAAGGAGCCAACAACTCTCCCTAGATTTTAGATGCAGTGTTTGAAGATAATCTAGATGAATATCCTTTATGATTTGCCAGAAGGGGCAGAATGGGTAGTATGCAGCAATGATGAAAATGGGTACCTTAATCATTAGCTACTACAATTCACATCTGGTTTAGGTACATAACCTGAAGTCAGTGGCAGTTTAAGTTAATTCACTGGCTGTGAACTGCAGCAGTTAAAACATCTGATTCGTGATCCCTGGTGGATTATGCTATGACAGCTACTGCTCCAGTTGTGGGGGGAGGTCACCTCTCTAGCCTACTGAAGCTAAATGTGATGAAGAAAATGAATCAAAGCTGTAAGGTGTTTTCCTCTGATTTGGGGAGAGCTTTTTTGTAAGGCTTTCTATTTTACAATAAGCCTTGTGCATACCTTGCAGGTAGTTTGATGCTAGGCTCCATTCAGTATCAGCCACTCGGCATTCAGTGTTCCTTTTGCATCCTGCTGATCAAATCTGAGTGTCAGAAGAGTTTCATCCAACTCCACATAGGTGTGTACAGTTTGTGTTCCTAGTGAATGACAGTGTCTGCGGCTTTCATGCATGCCGGTCTGCCTTGCTGAGTTTCATCATTGCTCAAAACATGTGTCTTCTGAACACACAGTTTATTCAAAGAAAATTGGCAGAGCTAGCTGAAATATACTTGCTGGTGGTATTTGCTCTTGATATGCGTGTTACATTTTCCACCACTGATATCTGTACTAATTAACATACATTCAAATAACTAAGACAACAAGCTCTAAGGTGAGTGTATCTCTTGATATCAAACATGCATCTGTGCTGACTGGATCACTAGAATACAGATGGTTTCCTCCCAAACACAGCTTCCCATTCTCTTCCTTCCTTGCTGCATTCTAATTCAGTCTTACCAGCTTTAATCACTGACTTGCTTTTGCCACATAGAATTTCCATTTCTAGATAAATCTTACAGCTATCACTGGTATCTGTGATCTGAATGTCTGCTTTTTAGTACACATTGGATATCTCCATTATGTCCACGTTTCTCAAAGACTGATAGTGTATATTCTCTGGCCCCTCTGAAAAAACAATAGCTACTGGGATTTGTTAATTTTTATTGCATAATTTGCTCTGAGACTTTTTTGCTGAAACTGAAATATATATGGCTATTTAGGTCTTCCTGTGCTTTTGTAATGCACAAGCACTTGCCAGGTTGCTTTTATTTTTTGCTTCAGGTCAGAGTGCCTGGGAAAGCAGTACAGTTCATCTAACCTAATCTTTGGAGAAACTCATCCAGGTTCTTTTAAAGTCAGTTTTAAGAAAAACACTTCCAATGTATGATTCATTTCATCCTAACATAGATATCCAAAATAGGTCAAGTGTATGCATTCTAGAAATGCCTCAAGTTAGAAAAGCTGACTCTCTTCCCAAGTGTCCCAAGAACTGCAGTCAACTGCAATTCTGGCAGAGAGATTTCTATTTATTTCCCTGGTGTTGCTGATCATAACACTGGGTGTTATTTCTATCTGTTGCAAATTCCCCAAAGTTGTCGCCACATTAATACACTGGAATGCTATGCATCCATTTGGATTTCCATGAATTTTAACAGTCCCTGTTGGTGGTTATACTGATATTCTTCCTTTGTAAATTGATTCCTAATCATGCTCCCAAGCATCTATAACTACTCAATGCTATGCAATATTAAGCAATGTACCCATTCACTTCTGTAATTCTTGGCTTTGGTAACAATAGTACAGAGCAAGCAGGTCATGTTAAACTTAGCTGAAAGGACATGAAAATAATGCTTAAATATATGTAAATATGCAGTTTAAGTAAGAGCAGTTTAGCCAGCTTTAGCAGTAATACTTCCTTTTCCCATTCATTTCATTATTTCTATATATTTCTCCTCACATCAGAATGACAGGTATCAGACAGCAGTGAGGTTGGTAAATTGTTCTTAACTATTTGCAAACAAATTATGTCCAGGAGATATCCCAGCCTTCATACAGAACTTGCTACAGCAATGCTGCAGTATACTGCCAGGATTTATTTTCTGTTTTCTTTATGTATGTAATGTATGAGTCACTGTTCCCCATACAGTTTATATATGATCATTAATTAATTAATTTCAGTGGGGCTTTCTGTATCTGTAATATTTAGCTGTTGGAGTGAGAGATCCTCTGGACTCAGGCCAAAAGTCAAGCCAAGGCACAGGGTTTGAATTAAAACCTTTAGAGAAGCTGAGATACATGAAGTCACACCAAAGTGAAATAGAAATATAGATTTTTAACCTTTAGTAGAAAAACATGCTAAGTGCTTTAAACATTTGAAAATCTGCAGCAAAGAGACCTAAAACACAGTCCTTACTGCAGCAATTTTACCCTTTCGCAGAATTTCTTACTTTAGACAAAACAAAGATGGAACTGCACTGTTCACATTTTTTAGATAGAGTGTTCACATAAACAATAAGAAGCTGATAGAAACCATGTACGCAAATCTGTGTAATACCTATGCAATACTTGAGTAAGACTTACGATTATTAGAACTAAGCCGGGATAGGTTAAGAAAGTAAAAGTGGAATCGTGTGTTAATTTTATTGGTTAATTAACAAATACAATGCTTACTTCTGTAACATTTAATATGTAGAAGCTATAGAAGAAGAATAGAAGAGAGATTGTTTTTGCTCGTTATTTTGCCTGCTGTTGCTGCTGCTGCTGCTTGTTTTACCATGTATCCCCTTCAGACTCTGCCTTCGGAAGAATATGGGACTATGGAATAAAGAACTTTAGCAGCACTGCAACTTCTCCTCTGCTCTTTCACCCTCAGCCATAAGGGAGGGTATCCCATACTAGCTCAACATTTAGCGTTCCTCTTTTCCTTGGGACTCTATCTTTCTGGTGTAGGCTGTTTTAGATCAGTGCAGCAATGGCCTGTGATGGTCCAAATGGGGAACTCCCAGAAAACTGCCAGTTTCCCCTTCCCTGGACTGTTCTGGTGAATGTACACCTTCAGACAGTCTGTGGAAGATATTTGTACCTCTATGAAAAAGCACTGCCTCACCTAACTAACACTGTGATGGCTCTTAGGCTATAACCCAACTTACTATCAGCTGAATAGTGTTCCTCAGGGAGGAACACAAGAAATGCTCCATGTTTTCCCAGAGCCCACTGAATGGCTCAAGGACCTTGGACTAGATTTATAATTCTGCTTGCAGTTTGCAATGTCCAAGTGATGGTGCATATAATTTTAATTAGCCTTTGCTGTTTGCTGTTCCACTTTGAAATCTGTAATGTTGTGGAAGTCTTTGTAACCTGCTGGCATATTCACTGATGTCCCATTGCCTATTCATTATTTAGTTTTTGGTTTGCTGTGTGCTTCTGCTTTGTCTTTGCATTTCTGATAGAGCATTCAGGCATTATTTTTTCCTCCACTGATAGCGTGCTTTCTCATCAAACCTTTCCCCAAAGTATTTTTCCTATATTTAATCATACAGCAGCTGCCATCCTCTCTTTCCCTTTTTGTGTATTTGTAATATAGACAGCAATACCAAAACAATGCTTACTATTCATGGTGCAGTGGTGTGTGGCACCAAGCAAGAGCTGCTTCGTGGTTTGTAGGTATATGGTCACAGCTTGATAACTCTGGACAAACATTTAAATTCCTTGTGTAGCTCTGACAGGGGAAGATGGGGATTTTTTTACTTCTCCTTTGTGAAAGAAAAGTCTTATTTACATTATGTTCAGATTCTTTCCTTTATTAAGGTAGTATATATTTTTTCCTTCCTCTTTTCTTTTTATGCTTATATATATTAAAAAAAAAACTGGAGCAGAAAATAAAAGCTAGATTTCTGTGTTTAAATTAACATTTTGGTTTGCAGTGGTACAACAGTTCTGAAGTGAAATGTCTGATCACCGTCACTCACTGCGTGCACTGGTTTAGTTTGCAGAGCTGTGCTGGTGTGTGTCAGCTAGAGCACTTTCAGAGAAAACTAACCAAGAAAGTCTACTTGAGATCTATATCCAATGGACTCAGCACTTTAATGGGAACCCAAAGGTCAAAAGTGATGAATAGGACTGAGTTAGGACAGTCTTAACTCACAGGGGTGTTTGGAACATTTGGTTGTGGTGACCACCTGAATCTAGTCATCTTTATCCGAAACCTTGTAACAAGTAGATGTGATGGCCACTGCATTAACTGCTTTGATCTACTAGTCTGCTTCTATTGTGATAAATTACTTTGTAATGAAGATAATTCTCGGGTTTTTTAGAAAGATAATAAAATAAATATGATCAACGTGGCCTCAACTTCACTTGCACTATGTTAGTATTGGTAATTAGTAATAAAAAACTTTAAAAAATCCATTAGAAACAATCTCCTCCAGCTGTGGTCTGAGAATATTGATTTTGAAACTAAAAAGTTTTAAATCAGATGGTTGTGTGTGGACTTCCCACAAAAATGTTGTAACTTTTAGGACTGATGTGATCAATTTCACTCAAAATGCTCTTGGTTATTATAGCTGGCAGCACATATCCTAGCAAAGCTAATCAATAAGCACTAACATGCAGATTGATACCATCCTCTGTCAGGCAGTTAGGAATTTAATGTATTTGCAGAACAGGACTCTGGGAGTGAAAAATAAGAGAAAAAATACTAGTTTATTGATTGTGCTCCTGTGACCCATTTCCTATACTTTTTTACTCCATTTGTCACAATGCAGCTGGGATAACCATACACATGCCTGCGCACCATTCCACAGCAAACTAACAGCTCTGCACTTAATGAATTTGACTTAATAAAACATTATCACCAGAAGCTTGTAACCTAGTCATATATAATACCAATATTAGAGAGATACTCAAGGCTACTTTGTCTACAAGGGCTAGCCACAAACCAGATTGGAATGTTCTGCCTTCAGTTGTTGCAATGGCAAATGTGTTCAGCTACAGAATTTGTGGAATGGAAAGAGGATTTGTTTTCTTTACTGTTCTCATAGTTCAAGGAGATAAAACCATTTTTACTGAAAATGAAAACAAATGGACTTTTAGGCAGGCTACTTTTATTACCACTGGAAGCTCTCTGGAAAAATGAAAGAGTTTCACCTTAGCTGCCATCTTCATCCACATGAAATAGATTCCAGTGGCATGGAAAAAATATGAACAGAAAGTATTCTTTTCTCTGGCAGTAGAAGCCTTTAATGCACTTTATGTCCTTGATGACTCTTAATTAACTCAGGCAAAGGAGATTAGTTCTGACCCCTTACAGAAATACAGACAACACTATCCTCCATGTGAAACTGAAACACAAGAAATGTATTTTCAAAGTGATGGTACAAGAGTTAAATGAAATTGAAGAAGAATGTGAATACTGAAGTCTTAAGTGGATTTCTGAGAAACTAACAGAATTCCTGAGGAATTTAAGAATGCCTGTCATCTACAGCAAACACATAAACTAGGTCAATCAAACAAGCTCTCTTGACAGCACAGAAAAAAATGACCTCTGAGGAAAAACTGATTTGTTTGTGTTGTCCAAGGAAAAACTCTGCTCATTCTAAATCACATATACTCCTTCTAAACTGCTATTCAAATTGTGCAAGTGTACAAGAAGATGTGATAACTGGGTAAGGAACTTTTTAATGCTCTCTCTCCCAGACATTGTAGATTGAACATATTAAAGACCGTAAATAGGTATGACATTTGGATTTCAACCTGTAATCCCTAATCTCTATTAATTTCAGTGTGACAGGCTAATGCAATATGGATTCAAAACCCATGAACCACAGCTTGTCTACTGCAGGTATTGTGTGTAATATAAAGATAAGATTTAGAATTCTTGCAGCTTTTGAAGATGATGTAAGAAGTGTTTGAGATTTACAGAAAAAAGAAAAGCTGAAGGAGTGTACTGTCTCCTTTCAGTAATATTAGCTGTTACAACACTATGAATATGTTGCATGCACATCTCTGATAGAAGTCGATGACTGCAGAAAGCCGTGTGAGGTTTTTCTGAGGCCATAAAGAGCTACCTCTGAAATTAAGTCAGTACCTTCTCCACCTTCCATAACAGGGGAGATAAGGTGACTGATGTTTCTTGTTTGCACCAGAAAGCTTGTTAACTGGCTACAGCTGGAGCAAGTAAAGCTGATTGTGCCCCAAAATGTAACAAGTGACAGGTCAAATAGACCAGGACACAGCCAGGTCAGACATTCATGATTTGTGGGACACCTGGGACAGAGTCAATGGGCAAAAATTAGGCACATGGCACTGTGTGTGCATATCCTCCCCTGCTCCAGTGAGGGTCTCCTTTTAGACCTGTCATGCTCTCAGTATGACAGAATAGAATAGAATCATCTCAGTTGGAAGGGGCCTACAATGATCATATGGTTCACTGATGCATCTTGGTTGCCTTAGGGAATCTCAGATGGCATGATGTGAGTGAGTCTGCTTAAGCAACGGATTCCTGAGCCTAGTATCCAAACAGCACAAGGCACTGCTGAAGTTAGGTAATTTGTTTCAGTATGTTAAGCCAGTAAGGTGCCTACAGTTCCAAAGCCAAAATGGTGCTTTGGCTGTTCAGTGTCAGTTATGTCTGTGAGTGAAGAAGTGGTGTTTGGAACTTTCACATTCAACAGCTTAACTTTGAAGACAGAAGGATGGACTGAAGAACTTGATATTCTGCTACATGCTAATAACTAATGTCTGAAGAAAAAGCATATTTTTTCAGACAGTTGGGCCCACTTGCAATTTTTGTACTAACTAAATTGAAAAGAAATTACAGTGCTTCATAAAGGAATGGGATGGAGGAAAAAAAAAGATGAGTGAAGATCCTCCAGGAAAATTAATGGACAAAGAATGATCATGATTGGCCTTTGTTCAGAAGAGCAGCTTCATTAGTTTGTAATAGAAAGCTGGAAACTTTTATTTTTGAGGCTTGGGCTAACTTCTTTCCTATCTTGAAGCATTAACAGTTATTCACAAACATGGTGATTTCTCAGATCAGAGGAGAGTATTGACAGAAAGCACAAACATGAAGGGTCTTGTGAATAAGGGCGAAATATGTGAAGAATACTAGAATAGTGAAACTAGACTTTAAAGTGGTATCACCCTTACCCTATTAAGCCCTACACTATGTGAGTTCTTAGAACAGATTACTTTTTACTCTTACTTTATTTACTCTTACTTTTCATGTTGATATATTTGTCTGCAAAACAATTCCTGGCATTATAAAATTCTAGAATCATTTAGGTTGGAAAAGACTTTTAAGATCATTGAGCTGACCTGTAGAACTAACACTGCCAAGTCCCCCACTAGACTGTGCCCCTAAATGCCACATCTACATGGCATTTAATTATATGCATGGATGGTGACACAACCACTTCACTGGGCAGCCTGTTCCTATGCCCAATAACCATTTGGTGCAGAAATTTTTTGTAGTATTCAATCTAAACTTCTTCTGGTACAACTTGAGGCCATTTTCTTTTTTCTATTGTTTGTTACTCAGGAAAAGAGATTGACCCCAACCTGATTTCAACCTCTTTTCAGGTAGTTGTAGAGAGTGAATAAGGTCTTCCCTGAGCCTCATTTTCCCCAGGCTAAACAACCCAAGCTCCTCAGCTCCTTGTGTTTGGACTTGTGCTTCAGACCCTTCTCCCACTTTGCTGCTCTTTTTTGGATGCATTATAATCTAAACAGCATTGTATCTGAGTGATATCAAGACTAGTGTAGGATATTCTCTAGTGAAAACAAGATATGGATAGATTTTATCTGGTATCTATACTTCTGCTCCTCCCAAGATGAATTAATTTTACTCAGTTTGGTTTCTTTGCCAGTAGATGTATTTATCTAGCCACTTATCTGATTTTAAAAACTGTTATGTCCATCGCTGTGCAAACACAACTCATAGTATGGATTTTTAATTTTGACTTGATGTTGCTATTTTAATTTTTTCTTATGCATGCTTCTATCTTTTGAAGTCTGACTTCCACTGTAAAAGTTTCACATCACAGAATCAACAAAGGTTCCTCCCCCGCACCAATCCTGTCAGAAACTAGCAGTTTATAGTAATAATTTGTTAGAAGTGTAGTAATAATTCCCATTTTCCCATTTTAAATCCTCACTTTCCCAGATAAAGGATTTCCTGTCGTACTGTATAGAATTTTTGCAGCTTGCTGGGTTTTTTTCAATTGATGCCATTTCTTCTCTGTTTGCTATTTTTATACTGGAATAAGCAAATGTGCTCTACTTCCTTTAAATTAAGGTAGGAAGTACAAAATGAGAGCCACATGAGCAAGTACAAAATAAGATCATGCTGGCATGGCTGGCTTGTGTTTTTGACTTGTCTGCAGGTCAGTCTGCTGAGGACACAGGGAAGACATGACCCTTAAAATCTATCCGCATAAAACACAGGTGACTAATTTTCTAAGTAGGAAGCAGATACCGGATCTGTTGAAATCAGTGGGAGGCTGGGTCCTGAAATATCCTCATGCATCTGTTAGTTAAGGATATATTTAGACAGCATAAATTCTACCTATATCCAAATGTCTCGTCAGCAGAGGAATGTTTCAAACTCACTCACATAATATTACAAGAGCTAGATAAGGTACCACTTGGTATGGCACTTTAGACACAAAAATTTGGAATTTATGCTCATGAGCTGTGGAAACACTGTTATTTCCATGGCAGAGATACCTATAGGGTATTCATTTTAAGGGACTCAATTACCTATCTTCTCATAAAACAGAAGTCTTTGGATATAGATGATCGGCTGAAGGAGATCTATATTACAACTCTCTCAGAGGAAAGTGTCTTTTACAGTAGAGCTGAACTGAATCTGCAATACCAGTCAGAAGGCTCCAGGAATTTAAAACCTGCAGAGAGATTTTAGATGCTAGTGCTGGGAGATCTGGTAAGGGAAGATATGAAATCCCTGAAACTCAAAATGCACAAAACAACTCAATGCAAGTTGAGTCTATTAAGATAAGGCTTGAGAAAGGAGCTGAAACCAGTAATTCTAAGACTGTTCCAGATACCTTTGGGGGACCCCCATCCTCAAAAGGTAAAGTATATGTGTGGAATTTCTACAGCTTGAGCACAGAAACTAATGCTGAGTGTTTTCCAGGTTTTGGCCAACTACCCCAACATTCATGATGTATTTGTCCTCTTGCTCACCTTGTATTCTGAGGTAAGGTTTGTAATGACACGGACTCAAAAGCAGTACTACAGTACATGGGGTTTCTCCCTAAATCAGATATTTAATTAGCTGTTTTATAGGTAAAAAAGGTAATTATAGGCAAAATTGTACAAACATGTAAAAAAATGGAAAATCTTCTCACTTTCTCTATGAGAGATGAACATTCTGTTTTCAGATTTGTATGCACAGTCTGTGGGAAATAAATGATGTGTCAGTACTCAAATGTGCCAAGAGAATGCTGATATATTGTCTACTTCACTCTCAATTATCCATGGACTCTTTATCCATGTTGCCAATTAACCACGTCATGAATGCAAGAAAATGGAGCTGGCTCTCTGCACAGCTGGTTGGTTTTGGCTTGGATTAACTCAGGTGCAGTTGAAGCATTTCATCAGTTTTCATGTGGTATAGACCTGATACCGACAGCTCACCTAAACCTGATTTGCTAGATCAGACTTGGTGTGGGTGTCTCTCTTTTTCCTACCATCTTCTGTGAAGTGCCAATTCTTGTCTGAATGGCTTCGGTCAAATTTGAATTCTTGGCTCCTGTTCAGAGCTGATAATACGGGACCAAAGGGTGGTTTTGCAAAATGGTACGGCCTCAGATATCAAGAGGGCTTGTCATAGTGAACTCAGAAGCAGGACGGTGCTGGGACAAATCTGATCTTGTGCTGTGTCTGAGTTAAGAAGCCTACCCAAGTCAGTAGCACCGGAGAGTGCAGCTCACAAGTACCAAGTGAGTAGTCTGAGTCGGTCTGGTCCTGAGTAGAGCTACCAGAATGTCTCCTATTAATGCTTCCCAGGTTGCACCATCTGGGGTGACCCCAGACCCTACTTCTGTGACAGAAAGCTTTTACAAGCTTAATTGGTAACAGAGCTACTAAACAAAGTCCTTATTTAATGGAAAACATTAGAGCCACAGTATAAATTAGCATGAGTCATTTCAGCTTGTCTTGAGATAGTCTGCTTGGCTCCTCTCATTTTTCATTGCTCTCTGTTTGTTGTTTATATGAGCCAAATAAGTTCAATTTTACTATATCAGCAAACCTGTCAATTCTGTCTGTATTCTAGTAACCCAGTCAGCTAAAATAAGCTTCTTACTTCTCAGCCTTCTGTCCTCTCTTCAGCTGGGAAATATGGGACAGATTTATTTCAGGGGTCACAGACTGCCCATTGGCACTGCATGTGAGGCACACACTTAGCAGCATAGCTGTTACTATACCATGCGTGATGAGTATATTCTCTCTCTCTCTCTCTTTCCCTAGCAGGTGGCTGTTTCAGGCTGTCCATTTTTGTGCCTACACAGTAGTTCTTTCTCCCTCATTTGAAATCAAAGACTCAGTGACAGTAGGGCTGAGTCTTGAAGTTTATGTTCGTTAGAATGGACCATTTCAATCCTTCCTCTGTGCTGTAACAGGCTGGTGCCACAGTGTGCTATGAGCAGAGCTGCTGAGGTGAATATATGGAGTATATTATTTAGAGGGAAGAAGGAGACAACTGCAAGTTTCTGTAGAGCCAGAGCAATTGCATAGATCCTTTTTATTTGGTTTTCAGTCTGCTTAACTTGAGGAAAATTTCTTAGTAAAATGTACTAAAGGCAGGCTCAGGGAATTATCCCATAATCTCTTCCTGTTTTGTAAAGAGAATGGAAGCTCCAGTCCTTCATTTTATAAAACAAGAAAAAGTTCCCATGAATATTTCTTTCAGAGACTGACTGGAGTCCTATTAGCTGTTGCATAGCTACCAAGAAAGTAGCTCATTCTGGAGGCTAGCTCTTCATCACTGATTCCTTCCTCTGTCCCCTCCCTCACCAAGGGTAAGCATGCCCTCAGGAAAATCGATCAGGTTTAGCCTGCCTGGATCTGGACCCTTCAGGGAATTTTTATGGCAGCAATCAACTTCTTCTCTGCAATCAGTCAAATGTCTTCTCTCCTTAGCTTGAAATTATTACTTTTGATTGTAGAGTCATTTAGTCAATCTGTGTGACTGAAATTATCGATGGCTGGCAAAGGAAAAAAGGATGAGTATGACCACGTAGGAAACTTCACAACCATAAAGATTCTACTGAGAATGTGGGCCAAGGCATCACACATTTGTACTTACACTATTCGGCTCAAATCTCCAAAAACTTCTCTCTTGACACAGATTTCCTACATAGGAGGAGAACTGACTAATGTATACAAGCTTAAGACTCAGGCTTCCAGACAAATTACTGTGTTTCAACAGTTTACTATGCTGAAGTGAGCCATGGTAACTGTGTGAATGCAGCTGAAGCTGTATGACTTCACATAACACCTTGCAATGTGGGCTGACAGTCTCTATGCCAGCTGAGCAGAAGTTGTTAGGCCACAGAAACTTGATCAGGAGTAACTTGGTGCAATTATTACTAAGTTTTCAGTTGACATTATGGCTCAGATTCCTTCTTTTTTTAAAAGTGAACATGTGAAATTGTCTTGGTACACAGCATCTGACATGAGGAAGAGAAGGCAGAAAGGACAGATTGTCTTCTCTGAGCTGAGCTGGTCTAAAGTTCAAGTCTGAGGAACTATTTGTGTGGCACAGATGCTTTCAGGACTGACTGTTTTTCATCAAAAACTGTTGGAGATTTGGAGAGTTATAAATAGCACCTACTTCATTAGCCAAGACCTCAAAGACTTCAAGCACAGGTGCAGGGATTTCTACAGGGATGAGAGTGGAAAGATCACTCTCAGTGGAACTGCTGTGTCCTTGAGAGTGAAAAATCGCAGGTCTTTTCCGTGGTTTTTGCTGCTGAGTGGAATATAACACATAAACTGACACAGGCTACAGAGAAACAACTCAAGAGATCAAATGCTGATTCTAGTACCACATCCTTGGATTATAAATATTTTTGAAATTATTTGAATAGAAGCTACTGTTAAATTGATAACATCTTGTGAAAATGTGATCACTGGCTCCCACAAACAGTGAGAAAAATGGATTAATGGAAAGTATGGTAAGTGATCAAAATATTAATATCTTCATGCCTTGTACATTAGACCACAAGACACTTAAAAAAAAATTACCTCTGTCATGAACATCTGTTACCAGTCAAGCAAATGCTAACAGCAGCAAGCAGCCTTTCTTTCATCCTGTGCAGAGGTTCATCATTACAGATCTCCAAGTTCAAAATGAAGGTCAGGCTGGAAAGGTGAGAAACATAAGAGTTCTACAGCACATAGTCCGAACCCCCCCCAAGGTTATAGCTCTGAGCTCTCCTCCTGAGTATCTTTCTGATCCACAGCTTGGAGGGATATCATCTTTGTAGTACAGACAGGAAGAGACAGCATAGCAACAAAAACATAACAGTGTCTGAGCAATGGTTTTAATGAAGAAGAGGGCAATAAGAAGACTTCAGCAACTGGCAACAGAAGAGGAAAATAGTACAGTCAAGGAACTTCTGAGCCTTGAGAATTTGAACTTTCTTCTTTTCTGTCTGAACTGAAACTTAAATATCTATTGAAACCTATCAGTATGTCATATGTTATTAAAAATAAATCAGTGACTGAAACCTATAACAAATGAAAGGTTTTGACTAATGATATTACATGTGGATTTGAAGACTGGGACCTATGCAAAAATAGGTCAAGATTCTTATAGTACTAAATAGGCTGAGACTTTTACAGCACTAAGATTTAATTTAGTATTGTAATTATTTCACATTTGCACAGCTGTATCCAGATGCCTTAAAATTAGTGACACAAGGGCTGTGCTATTTTTAAGCTCGTACAGTTTTTTCCTCTATTTGTGGTCAGAAATCTAAGCAAAATGAATCTCTTTAACACATTGATCTGAAATGCAGATTGAGTGATTTCTTAGAATTCTTCATATCAAGACTCTCAGCCTTAAATCTATTATCAATAAAGCCCACTTCCCTAAACAATCGTGGTCTTAACATCTAGAAATATCAGATAAAAAAAACCTGTCTAAATATATCAAAAAAGCTCATAATTCTGGGAGTGATGCCAGTAGATTGGATATGTGAATTAAAATAAATCTTGAAGGTATTGTGTGAAACAACTAACTGGACTTGGCAGAAGGAAAACCACATTTGCAGTTACGAATGACAAAGCAAGTAGGTATTTCTTAGTATATGGTGATAATACAATAAAATGAGTTTAAAATATTTTGTTTGTTTGTTTGTTTGTTTTGGCTGTTTACCTGCACTATTGCTTTTCACTCCTTTGGCATTTCAATCATAAGGGTCAGAATACTTCAACACTTTGAAAATTCACTAACTTATAAGAATTGGAAAGCTGCAGGGTCAGTTCTGTAAATTCCATTAGAATCCACTTAAAATTAAGTTATATTTTTGTCAGGAAACTAAAAAACAGGAAAGGAATTTGAGAGGTTACATTCACTCGGGCACTTTTGGATAGTTGCATAATCAAATTAAATTCAAATGCTATGTAAAACTATTTATATCTTTGTTCCTAAGATCTGCAGCAACTTGGTAGAATTTTTCTCACACTATGAGCTTGTAATTCTGCAACACAGTTGATCAGTACTGTACATAGTATTCAAAGTCATGAAATTTATATGGTGACCTTAAGATTTTTCTATTTATTCTTCTGGAAGTACCTCTTGTTAAGTCTTAGGTTCTTAGCTCCCTCTATGCCAACAAATCAGAGGCCTCACCTGATTAGTTAGGCATCTCAGCTCATTTCCTCCCAATCACAAAGTTCTTCCCATTTATAGCAGAAAAAGTTTGTTATTGCTCTGTAGCTGCAGCATTTTGAAACATTAACTGCTATTCAATTTATTGTTTTAGAAAAGTCTTCAGGGTTGTCTGATATTGCACGAAAACAGGATACTCCGTACGGCAGAGCCTTTTTTTTTGCATCACTGATCAAGTTCTTAGAAAAACCTCTTATGCTTTCCTTTCCTTGAACTCCTATAAGACATTAAACCTTCCACTTTTCATTCTGAACTACTTTCATTAATGAAAACTGATGCTACTTCATGTAGTTTCCATAGTTTTGAAAGAAACTGAGATGGTCATTGCTAAATGGTTTCTTTCCTTTTTTTTTTTTTTTTTGTAATTTGCCAAGTCTTATTCAGCCTCATTCTCACTTTACCATTAAATGTCTTGTGTTTGAAAACATAATTCTAATCTAATACTCTTTTATCTGTCACCACACTTGTGCACTCCTTGTGGACTCTTCTTCCTTCTGATCTTTTCCGTAGCACTTGCTATCTTATGTTACCCTTCTGCTTCTTGTTCTTGCCATGCTTTTGCTATTTTTCATATGGACTTGAAAACTGTAGTAACTACCATGAAAGTTTAAATTACTGAATGTATTCTTCAACCAAGACACCTACCTAATGGGACACTTGTGTCACTTGTTCTGGCATGAAAGATAATTAGTTCATTCTTCTGGCTTTTACCAGAAGTCTCTATAACCTTACAGTTTCATCTAATTTATATTCTTACCAGATGCATACTGACAAGCACCATATTTTCTACTAGATCTGCTCAAATGACAAATCTACAATTTCTTAGCCAGGACTCTTGAGTAATGAATCTTAAATCTGCAGATCTTTGATCTGCATCTTCACTACGATTTTAAGAGGCTTCAATTCTTTATTCTCTCTCTTCTGTCTGAGAGCCATGTTTCCTTCTCCTCCTCAGCATTTTGAAAATCATTTATATTTCCCTTGGCCTCTCAGTTCTGGCCTTTTTCCTTTTAGTGAAAACAGCTTTTCTTTTTTAATTGCCATCATACTTTTTCTATTAATTTTCTAATGGAGCAAGTCTGTGTCAATCTCTCTTGCTCTTGCCTCATCTCCCCCTGTCCCTATGGTTTTATGTTGCCTCCTTCACTTATTTCTGTGCTTCAGATTTTGCCAAATGAGGGTTTGAAAATCTCCAGTTGTTTGTGCTTCTGGGTTTCTTCCTATAAACACTCAAACTCACACCATGTGTCTTCACTAAGGTCTTCTCTCGTGAGTCCTGTCTGTTGATGCTTCATGAGTTAACAGACTCTGTGAAGGTTCCACTAGTGGACAATGTAGATGCTAAAACCTCCACATCCAGTAATCCTGATGGTCTGAGCAAATCTTAAAGTTTTTGTGGCTGAGTGCTTAGCCACCATCACGGTCTCTTCCTACAAGTTCACAGCTTAAAAGAAATAAAAAAAGTTCTCCTGGCTTAGCCTTCGTGCTTCCATCTTCATGCCTGTATAAGCTTTTGTCTGGGTCAATGCTGTCAGCTCACTAAAAGTCAGCAGTTAGCTATTTTTCAGCTGTGATCGGTCAAAAGGAAGAAGATCTCTTAACACCATTAGCTGCAATGCCTAATTCTTACTCATGAAAGAAAGTTGTGATTTGAGAAGCTGGGTATATTCCAAAATAACCAGAAAAGAGCTTTAAACATATTACCTGAAAGGGACAAAAGCCAGCAAGTGAATAAAAAGCAAAATAGTCTAAAATATTCTACCAACTCAACCATAACATTTTTAAAACTGTCTAAAGGTGAATAATCTTTCATAAATCAATGAGAATATTAGAGTGCAGTTTTTGGCACAAAATTTTTTTGTATATTTTTTCCTTTCTTTTTAGCTGGTAAATTTAAAGTTCCAGCTCCAACACAATTTTTTTTCATGGTAGATCAACAGCTTTTTATGTGGAAACTGAAGGTTTGGTTAGATTATCATGACTGCTGTTTGCCTTAAGTAAGCAAACATGCAAATACATTTTTGTAAAGGCGAAAGCACATACCAGTGTCACTCCCCTATTGCCAGCTTCCAGAGATTTTATTACGGTATCATTTTTCAGCTATGATATCTACCAAAAGAGCACTGGGTGTCCTCCTACAGAACAACTACTTGGATCATTTTCATTATTCTAATTCCTTTTATGCCCCAACTCCCTAATCCTCCCCTTTGTAGTGTCTCCACAACCTGCATCTCCTTTGGCAAAAGAGAAAAAAAGGAATCTCTGTGTACTTACTTCAGAACTGAATTTTTTTTTCAGAGCAGAACTCTTCTTTGCTTTTCTAAGGACTCTCCCATCTGCCTGTCTTCTATTTTCCTTTTACATGGAAGACCATTAGTTATCTTCATTTTTAATCTTAAATATTGTGTGTGGATGGATATGCTTTGTTAAAAGGCAGAGGAATTTTTGGTTTTAATCCTTACTGGAAAGCAAGAGGACAGACAAGTTCCCTCTTCTATACAGAGCACTCCTGAAATGTTCTTGTATGTGTTCAACATTTTGTCTTTAACTAAACCCAAAATGACCTTAAATGATATTGTTAGTTTGTCTTTTCACCTGTATCAACTTGTTGACTTTCTGCTTATAGGAATAGAAGTATTCCTTCCTCCTTCCTCCCTAGAGTTTTGCTTTTTACAGTTCAAGACAAATACAAGCTCATGAAATCCCTCAGAGGAGTGATATGACTGCAACAAATGTCATGAAGGAAGATGAATAACAGAACCAAATGAATGAATTCAACCCTTTCTAAAGGCGTTTTCAGCTTGGTCTCAGGAAGGGATGGTAACATAGCATTTTGTCAAGAAAATTACCAGAAGTCATAGTAGGCCTAGGGCTAAATCCTTAACTGGGTGCAATGTAGGGGTTCATTACTCAAATGAAGCTACACCAGTGTATGTAACTGGAAGAATGAGTCCATTACACTCTCTTTCAAATAGTAGCTTAATAGAAATGGAAAAATTATATGGAGAAAGGACAGGAGGTATCAAGGCATGACATCTGATTTATTTCACTGATTGCTCCTTTTTTTGTTGTTGTTGTCCGTTTTTTTGGTTTTGTTTGTTTGTTTTTGTTTTGTTTTAAAAAATTTTTGTTGGTTGGTTGGTTGGGTTTTTTTGCATTTGGTAGAGTCTCAGCAAAACCACTTAGAGGATTAGAGGATTAATGTTATATTGCTTCTTTCAGAGCCGTGTAAATTGTGCATCCAGCAAGAAATAAGAGGAATCAAAGGGCAGAATGACCAGAATTTGCAACCAAGACATGCTACAAAAAGATGCTGCAGAGTTTTACTTTCTTTACACCTGAAGAGATGACCTGTTGCCCAATAACGGCAGCTGCAAAGGGTGCAATTGTTCATTTGGCTCTAAGCTCAAATGTTCATGCTGAGTTTACTGCATTCCTGCTCTATGCCCTCAGGCACATGGTGTAATTGTTGGGGTTGTCCCGTGCAGGATGGGGAGTTTGATAATCCTTGTGAATCCCTTCCAACTAAGAATATTCTATGATTCTATGCTGAAACAAGGCATATGACATTCCTTTGGGTATTCTATGGCTCCAAAAAAGCCCAAGGAATAGGTACTGTTGCAAAGCAAAAACATGGGAGAGATGCAAAGTGCTTTCTTCAGCAGAATATCCATGAAGCCATGCTCAGCATGTACAACTGCCTTTAGCTGGGGTGTAAGCCCCTGTAACTAGTAAGTGGTACAAAAATCCAGTCTTACATCACTGATACCAGAAGGTATAATTCAGCTAGACTGATTATAGCTCAGCAAGCAAAGGCCAGACTCAGTCTGCAACAAGTCAGAGTGGTTACTGTCATCAAAAGGAACAGACACTCAAGGAAAGTACTGGCTAGAAAGCTGGTCATATGCTCTGTATGGTGGAGCTTCCACAGCAGAGTATGCATATTTCTTTCAGGTACTTTTATACACGAACTCTTGATGCTCAGTTTTTTCTGCATAACTACTTGGAAATGTCCCATGCTGTCTGATAAAACCCAGATGGTAACCAGATGGCTACATGTGACTCTTTGGAAATGCTGCTACAGACGGGGACTAAGAAACTGAAGTAAGTCTACAAATACCTCCTTCTCTTTTCCGTGACTTCTATTAATAGGGAGAGAAGATTACAATACTATATCCCCTCTGGTAAATAATGTCAGATGTTGTGGGGGTTTGCAGATCATTTTCTGATTTTAGAAAAAGCAAAAGAAGGCTGACCCACAGTCCAGGCATTTTCCAGGGGTAACTTGTTTACTTACTTGATCTATCCTACACTGCCAAACTTGGGACAGTTTTAAAGTTGAAATTACTATGAAAATCCATAAATATTACACTATCATCAGGAATACAGCAAAATCTGCTCTAGCTGCTCCCTTTCTAAGAGCTCTCCCTTAGACCAATTCAGCAGCCACCCCTCTATTTCCTAAAGGGAAAGGTACCCTCTCACGTTGCTAACAGATGACACACAGGCCATACTCTTCTCTAAATCACCATATTATTTTCTAAATATAAGAGAAAAGTCTCTTATTATACATATTTAGCACAACTTGTAATACCAGACATCTTTCTTTGTCTCTCACACATTGTTCTAGTTTGCTGTCAATGAAAAAATGCTGACGTGAAGATTTAAAGATACAAATAGGACCTGGAGTATTTAAGCATTGTTAGTCTAATATTGCTACAATGTCATGGACAGTTAACATATCCCAGTTTCTACCTTCATGGAAGTACTATGCTTTTGCAGGAATTTCTTTTGGAAAGTTCTTCT
Organism: Oriolus oriolus; assembly: GCA_013400235.1. Lineage (NCBI taxonomy): Eukaryota > Metazoa > Chordata > Aves > Passeriformes > Corvidae > Oriolus > Oriolus oriolus. The sequence goes on along the minus strand of VXBT01010236.1, from coordinate 104,426 downwards.
TAGGGACTTATTTGGCTCCAGGTGGATTGTGTCTGCTCACCCTAGTAATATTTCCTAATGTTGATCAGTGATTTATTGTAAAGTTTCTGGTTTACCCTAGTTTTACCCCTTCTGTTTTACCCTAGTGCAATCATCCCTTCTGTGTGATAAAACATGATAACATACCTTCACAATACCTGACAAGAACATTTCAGTGTATCTGAGTTCATGCTACCAAAGCTTCTTGGCATCAAACTCTATATAATCTATGAGTAATAAATTAAGTAATTTTCATCTCTATGGGTAAAGCACACACTATGTTGGTTTGTATTTAAGCACATTAGATATTTATTAGAGACAAAACAATTAGATAATGCATGTGTATTGATAGGAAAGTGTACATGCATAACTCATAAGACAGAGAAGCGAAGGGAAAGGAGGGAGACGTCTGTGGAGGGGAATACATTTAAATGCAGGAAAGTATTAGCACTCAAAATAAGAACCAAGATGTTCTTTTAAATTATCATAGTTGTCATTTTGATGGGAGAAGCCACTCATCACAATTACATTCATCGCAGCTGAAAGAGTTGGTAGGAATTCACCAGAATCTAGTTTATGCTAATATTTTTCTGATTTGGTATTTTGAACTGCTAATGAACTTCTGTCAGAAGGTTCATTATTTCACCATTATCCTATTTTTAATAACACAAATTTTAATGTTTTTCCTCCTTCTTGAATATTTACTCTCTGGGTGTTCCTCATTCCCCACCGTTCTGTGCTTCAAACTGTTCAGTCCTATTGAACAGAATGCAATAAAATGAAGAATAGGGAAGAGGCAGTGGCGATCTGGAAACTCTCCCCTGAAGTATTTGTTTTATGTTTTCGTGCTGCCATCTTGAGTACAAGTGTTGAAACTACACTTATTACGCATCCAAGAAATCAGTCCTTTGCTTTCTTCCTTTAACACATCATCTTGCATCTTGCTTGAATGTGGGTTTCAAATACGGCCAAATTAAATCAGCTGAGCACTTTATACACAGGGATGTTAGTAAGTAAAGGTAACCAGGTCATCTGTGATGATGACTGTTCAATACTATCAAAACATCATGATGGACAAACAAAAACCAGTTCCAGATATTAAGACGTTTATTTGCCATGTTTGTTTTCACCAAAATCCTGGAAATATATAATTTAAGCATTATTTGTTTTCTTTTTCAGCATGAAGATATTTTTGTAGGTTTCTGAATTCCAGGAATGTGATGAGAGAATACTGGCTGGTAAGTACTGAACATTCTTTTCACCTTATTTTCATATTCTCACATTTCACATAACACTCTGTTCTGGTCTTTTTCTGTCACTTTTTTCAAGAATTAAGGATTAACTCCACAATACCTAGCTTCCATTTTCCAAACTGGCTCATAATTTTAAGACTAACATGTCCTGATTCTCAGGAAGTTTTTAGCCACTTGCTCTGCCCTCATGCTACCCTAAGGGCAGTCAGACTGCTGGCTGAGGAGGCTGAGATGCAGTGGCTTAATTAACAACTGGTTATCAGCAGAACTTTGCTGCTCATAAGGGCCCATTGAAATGGTTGATCCTGTGTTTACAAGGACTCTTTCAGTGTAGCATGATAATGGCAGTTCATTAATAGATGTATGTAAGCATAAAGGCTTACAGTTCTTATTTCTCAAAGCCCTAGCTGATGGTGTATCACCTGACATACATGAATCAAGATCTTCAGAGATTTCCAGCCATAAATTGGAATAAGGCCTATATTCTCTATGGTTACAGTGATTTAATAAAGCTTTTTTGCCCTTAAAGAAGCAGTATTCATAAACAGACAATCCCTTTCAGGAAAAAACAAAACTCAGACAATTTAGCTATATTAAAGGAAGCGCTTATGTGCGAGGAAAAGCCATATTTTAAGACTGAAAAGATTAAAAGATTTCACCTGGCAAGTTCCCCATTTATTTTCAGTCAAATATAATGACAGCTTTCAGAGAATGATTGTAATTTTTGTGGTCATTCTGACTTTGTAATAGAGACTAGATCAACAGATATATTTTCTTAATCAGTCTTCTTCTTTTCTGAAGTGATATACAGAACTCAAATTATATTCCTGTCTGCCTATTTTACTTGTGATTGTGCTTAAGGCAGGCACAAAATTATGATTAGACTTTACACATATAATCAGACAATACTTGACTGAGTGGGCAGAAGAGACAGATAGATTGTATCATTATATCCTTATCCTTATATATCCTTATCATCAAAAAATAAGAAGAATAGAAAAATAATTTGATTACAGGTACATTAGGGAGAATTGAAAAAGCTTCCCAAAAGAAGATAACTGATATTGTCCTAAAAACATATGGTGTCAGGTTCACAGGGATGGGTCAGATTTAGGCACATTTAATTGTACCTCAGAATCCATGGCACATTTCAAATATTCTTGTCATTAATCCTTTCACTTCAAAACCACCTGTCTTTTTTTTCATTTGCCTACTTTTATTTTCTGTTGAAAGTTTACTTGAAAGTAAACCTATTTTCTCAAATGCCTGTATTTGAGAGTCTAAAGAAGAATATGATAAAGATGCTAGAAATGGAATGTGAAGGAAGTGGTATAGTTTAATCTAAGGAAGAAAAATCTAATGGAGTATGTAGGATAGTAGTCTTCCACTGTGTAAAACAGCTTTTAATCGAGAAGATGATAATAAAAATAAGAAATTAATTTTTATTCTACTGACACAACTGTCTAATTAGGATGATAAAGCACAAGAGCCCAAGAATGCTATGAAATCTCCAGTACCTGGCTAAAAAATCCCTCCTAACCCTTTCTCTAATGTAATTCTATGATGTCTAGTTGAGGACACACTGAACTCTCCGTAATTTTCAGACCATTTGATTTACTATTCAGCAATTTAAATTTGGACAGAATGGTAAGTTGTCCGTATATAAACGTGTTTCATTGCATGGCAAGTTTTGGCAGTGGGGGGCTATAGGCATGAGAAGCTGCTAGAAGCTTCTCACATATCCAACAGAGCCAAGGTGAACTGGCTCCAAGACAGACCCCCTCCTGGACAAGGCCAAGGCCTTCAGGGTCTCAGGGATAACAAAGAGAGGGGAAAAAACCCACCTGCTCAACTACAGCTAGAGAGAGGAGTGTGACAATAAGTGAGAGAACTGCCCTGCAGACACCAAAGTCAGTGAAGAAGGAAGGGCAGGAGGTGCTCCAGGCACCAGAGCTGGGATTCCCCTGCAGCCCGTGGTGCAGGCCATAGGGAGGCAGCTGTGCCCCTGCAGCCCTTGGAGAACCACGGGGCAGCAGAGATCCACCCACAGCCCATGGAGGACCCCACATCGTAGCAGATGGATAGCCAAAGGAGTCTGTGACCCCAAGGAAAACCTGTGATGGAGCAGGCTCCCGTCAAGACCTCTGGACCAGTGGAGAGAGAAGCCCACACTGGAGCAGGTTTGCTGGCAGGATTTGTGATCCCATCGGGGGGGCTCATGCTGGAGCAGGCTCTTCCTGGAGGACTGCACCTTGTGGAAGGGACCCACACTGGAGCAGTTCATCAAGAACAGCAGCCTATGGGAAGGACTCACATTGGAGAAAATCCATGGAGGTCTGTCTCCCCCTGGAGGAGGAAAAGAAGGTGAGCCGTTCTCCCCCAGAGGAGGAAGGAGCAGCAGAGGCATCGTGTGATGAGCTGACCACAGCTCACATTCCCTTGTCCCCCTGTGCTGCTGCAGGGGAGGAGATAGAGAATTCAGGAATAAAATTAAGCCTGCACAGAAGGGAGGGGTGGAGAGAAAGTGTTTTATGGTTTGATTTTATTTCTTATTGTACTATTCTGATTTGATTGGTTTTAAATTAATTTTCTCCAAGTCTGTTTTACCTGCGACAGTAATTGATGAGTGACCTCTTCCTGTTCTAACTTCAACCCAGGAACCTTTTGCTATATTTCTCTCCCTGTCTAGCTAAGGAGACGAGTGACAGAGCAGCTTTGATGGACACTTGGCAACCAGCAAGGATCAACCCTTAGCGACAAGGAACCTTAGAATGAAGGGAGGAGGTGCAATTCAAGAAGAAGCTTAGAGATGTACATTTAAGCAATCTATATATCTGTTTTCAGCACGTGCTGCAGTTTCAAACCAGAACATTAAGGTCAAATTAGTGAAACATCAGGAAGAGTGTGTAATCCACACCGAAATCGTGGCAATTTCCCATCTGCTGAGAGCTGGTGAGAAACAGAATCCAGCTAACCCTCAAGAAAACTGCCAGGCTATGTAGGATCACATCAAGTCCTAGACTTCTGCTTACATATATTGACTCTTAAGTGACCTAACAGAGCTGCTACACAGATTCTTTCATGGTATTTTTCCCCTGTGGAATGACAGAGGCTAAGAACTTTTGGAATGGGGAGTCACACTAATACATGCTGTCTGAAATGTTCTGAATTACTTTGCTCAGTGCTATACATTTCAAAAGTAAAATAGCAGTATCCCAGTTACCAAGCAAAAAGGAAAATGGAGCTAACAAAACCCAAACACTAAGCAGTATTCAAATCCCCTTCAAACACAAGGAGCAAGGGAATAATTCTCTACAGGGCACCAATGGGTAGGCTTCCATAGAAAAAAACGTAGGCAAATATTAAAGCCATAATTCTCTGCAAGAAATCATGGAAAGGTCAGTAGTGAAAATGCAGGTTGTCATGCCTTCAGACTGCATTACCTGCTCTTTGTATGTTATTAACTTTTATTTTTGGTGTGGAAAATTGATCTAGATAATAGGGAAATGGGAAAGAACAATAAATTTAAAAAGCACCTGTCTAATTAGACTATGTGCAACCCAAATATTAAGTTCTATATGAAACTAGTTTAATTACAAGTAGTTATCTCTCTTCACAAATATGAGAAATGAGCTCACTGGTGGTTTTGATCAAAGAGCAATGTTTGTGTCATAGGAGAGGAGCTGTTAAACAAGAATGCTTTCTTAAGGTAAAGTCTCACCCGGCGTTTAAAAGGCGTTTGATTCCTGGAACACTCAGTAACACCCGTTTTGAAAGGGATGCGGGGCTTGCCATCCTGCTGTGCTGTGGCGCAGAACCCACCTGATGGTGCTGTTGTGCAGCAAGAGGCAGCAGCCCCAGGGAGCTGCTCCAGCCCATGCTCTGCAGCCAGTGAAACCAGCGCGAGTGCAGCAACTCCTTCACCTCACGGCCAGCGCTGCCGTCTAGTTAATACATCGACCAACCCACATGCTACAGACCCTGCTGGAACAAGAAACAGTTTAGGCTTAGTTTGAAGTAATTTAAACAAATCCACTACCATGAATGCAATCCCAGGCAGCTGGACATGGCGTCAAACTGGGGCAGCTGCCTGGAGCCTGGGTGTTTTGGGTATCATAGTGCACTGCTAACTGATGCTCAAAAATGCAGTTCCTGGGAGCTGCAGCTCCTGTAAAGTCTCATTGGAAATTTCTTCATCTCTGTGTCTACTCTGCCAGATGACAAGATCCATCATTTTTCTAAGTCATCACAGCCCTCCCAGGTTTTTTTTCACATCATGTGATAAAAAAGGCAGGCAAAGATTTAAAAGCAGAACACACAGGTACCCAACCAGCCAGCTCTGGTGTATTGGATAATGTCTATTAGATGTTCTTGTGTTGCAAGCCCAGTCTGCACATGCACAGAGGTCAGACACAGCTGTCTGACTGTTTATGGATGCCCTGTCTTCCCCTGAACTGATCTCCATTTCCTTCTAGAGGGTCTAATGCAAGATCTTGTCTGCTTCTGCTGGTTGTGCTGAGTATAACTTCACCATTGGTTTAAACCAATGTAGCTGCAAGTTGGTGCCCAAATGGGACATTCTACCCTTGTTCTTTGTTGTGCAGTTGAGTGCAAGCTGACAAGTAAAGTGGTGTTCATTAACCACACTGTGTAGGTAACTACAGTTCAGCAGTTTAATAAAAAAGGCTATTTGGTTCTGGTGCATGCAGAAGCATTTTATATTCTCACAGAACACCTTTCTATTCATATCTTTTTCAGACAAGATGGCCTGAGAAATCATAGAATGGTTTGGGTTGGAAGGGCCCTTAAAGATCATCTAGGTCCAACAACCCTGCTAAGGCCAGAGACACTTTTCACTAAACAGGTTGCTCAAAGCCCCATCCCACCTAGCCATGACCTCTTCCAGGAATGAGACATCAACAGCTTCTCTGGGGTATCTCTTCCTGTACCTCATCATTCTCACAGTGAAGAATTTCTTCATAATATCCAATCTAAATCTACCTTCTTTCAGCTTAGAGCCACTGATCAGAGCACATCTCAAGTTACAGTGTTGGGGAGCATCGAAATATTTCAGTAAATACCTTTCCAGATTAAACTATCATGGGAATGTGTTAAGAGTGGGGCATTTGGCCATCAGGCAGGGACAGGAGGTGATGCTGGGTAGGAAGTCTCCACAGATATTTAACTCTGGTCCTGTGTTCAACATTAACTGCCCGTCTATCAGCACCCAAGTCAGCCAATACATTTTAACTGCAGCCAATGTGTTTATAACTTCACTGGAGCACCTTATAGAATATATGCTCTCACTCTCTGTTGAAGAAATGTGGTGAGTATAAGGTGTAGGAAGTCATATATGACAGGAAGAGCATGAGTCTCAAGTTTTGCAGGAGAGCTGACATCTTATTTATAGAGACCAGAAATAAAGACTATTAACGTAGTAGTACATTGCTAAAGGTACTATTTAGAATCAAAATGTGTTACCAAGTTCTTTGCAACATGTACACAGAACTCTGCCTACCACCAGTGTATTGGTTTTGCAGCTGTAGCAAGGGAAAATATTTGGGATGACTGATAAATACTGCACCCAAAGGCACTGGAGTGTTGAGTTTGTACAGACTCTGGATTAGTTCATTGGCCAGTGCTGTCTGAGGGCAGATTGAACTCAAGGTATTTTACTTTGACCTGTAAGCATAATTAGCAATTAAACAGGAAAGCAACCATCCAAATATGGAGCTTTGTCAGCATCCCCATCCAACACGTTAGACAGGACTTCTGTAGAAGAAAAAATCTGTTTCAATGCCTATGAAGTTACTCCTAGCTGGCATAAATCATAATAAATCACTGCTAATGTAGGCACTGAATGATTTTTGATTTAAAAAAATTATTTATATATTCTGCCCTTCAGGATCACTAATCAAGATTTGAAATGAAACATTTATGAATGTTTGTGGAGTATCTGCATTCCCCAACAATTTTCAACATGCTCAAGTGTTTATGACAAAACAACTCACATGAAGTATGTTTCCTGGCAATCAGAATGAACTGCAAGGTGAATGATGAAATTGATGTTTATGACTTGAGAGTAGAGCAGTAGAGTCTTTGACCAATCATATCTGAACTGGCTGCTACATTGTTTCCTGCCAGTTATATTGGTCATTATAAAAACTAGATTAGGAGTCTGACTTCATAAAAACCTCCATATTTTCCAAGTGTTTTAATGTCCCAAAATGAAAATACTTTTTTTTCCAGATTAATTAGTAAATTGTCAGTAAAAAAAATGGAAGTGTTCCAGTTTTGGTTAGCAACTTCACAGGTCATCATTAATATGTAAATGACTAGGAACAAAAACATTCCTGGTTTACTTCACCAGCTGTTCAGTTGCTAGCATGTTCCCTCTAACTAGAGCTCGAGACCGGAGCAGGTCTGAATACCTTCTACATTGAATATCTAGTTGATAGTAAGGCCTGGACTATGGTTGCCACACTAAAGCTTAATCCAGATAAAAGTGAAGATAATGTGAGATTGTGACAAGATAATGGAAAATCTGGAAAGAATTTCTATGATTATATGATATAGCAGTACATTATTTTATTTGAAGTCTAGGTGGCTGCTTGGTTGTTCTTAGATGGCCTTAGATGACAAAAGTTCATCTAAAGACCCCTTTCTAACTTTGTGGCTACCTTTGGAGTAAATTATGTTCCATAATATGTTATGATTAAAACAAACTCAAGAAATACTGCGGCCTGTTTAGTCAGAAAGTCTGTGATTTACTAAACTGGATCCTTTGTTTGAGGGCACATTTAAATTACTTTAAATATTTTTCCATACCAAAAGCTGCAGTTGTGAGGTAGAGCTAGCAGCAGATTTGTTTGCAGGTCAGACTTTTAACCTCTTTCTGCCCATGCCAAACACAGTTTACACGCCCCATCAGTTTTAATCTGCAATTCCTACAGTGGCGTGTGTTGTGTAGTAGGTCTGTATTGTAAAGCACAACTCTTGCAAATGGTGTGGCTTGCACTCTCAATCTCAAACTGCAGCCAGTTAAATTTTCACACATTGTCAAAAGAAGCCACCACAATGGAAATAAATTCCCAGCAGCAGCACTCTATATAGACACAATTGCCTTTGCTGCTATAAGCACAAATAAACTTCCATAGCAGACCCTTTAATTTACTGGAGTCCAATATCTAATTCTAGCAGCAGCCATGAGGAGAAATTTCAAGGCATCAGGAATCCCTTAGTCTGTGTGAATTAGTGCAGAGAAAGAAAGTAAACGTGAAGTCTAAATTCTTTTAGAGACTTTCCCTCAGAGAATGCTTTATTGTCCACAGGGCAGTGAGGGAATCAAACAATCAAACTAAAAACCACAGAGCACTCAAGGGAGGCAGAAACGAAACACACCCTTTCTAACCCCGCATCCCCTTTCTTTTATAATCCATCCCCCAGCTATTAGAACAGACCACTGGGTCCTAGTAACCCTCTACTCATTGAATGCTGTTATCCACTATGTTGACCAGGGAGGAAGTTTCTTTTTAATTGTAAAGATTTTTTACAGTCATAAAGTTTTTCAGCTTTTCTATTATTCTATTATCTGATTTTGATAAAAATATTTTCTTAGTTTAAACCTAATGAGCATAAAATGCTCATTTTCCCCAATTTGCTTTCTTTCTGTTCACATCACTAAACCTTTTTTCAGGCTTGACTTGATCCCACCTGACTCTCTTCCTACCTTTCCTTTAAACTCCTTCCTGACCAGGGCTTTGATATGAAGACAGAAAATAAGTAATGGATAATAAAACCCCTCTGATTACTTACATAAATGTTGAATTTTACAGCTTGTGAGGAAAGTTTACTTGTACTACAAAGTTTGTACAGAAATATTGGCAGCATCAATCACATTGGTGACTTTGCAGATTGCTGGGAAAAAAAACAACTACAGCAAACTTTTTATTTAATTTGACATAGTTGTGTACAGAGCCTTTACTTATTGTATACTTGGAAAGAAAAGGAGTTTGTTCATTAAAAAAATACATTAAAAATGCAAAATAATGTAAAGTATCATCAATCTATTGGCATAGTTTCTTTTCATAACTAGGTAAGTAAATATGCCTAAATGTAAGTGTATAAATACAGAGACATGGCTTCTTCTGTCCTTACATTTAAAAGATTTTCAGCTCTGTTTCCATAAAATGGACTGAAATTCTTCTGAAGCTAAACTTCCAAATGTATGAATACTACTTAATAATTACAGTAAGTGTAGTTCAATATCATAATAATGAAATGAACAAACCACAGCTGTCAAGATTGTGTAATAAGTGAAAGGTTTCTATGGCGTTTTCTCATGCCATTGCCTGTGGTTTAGCTTCCACCTAGGCTCCCAGTGGATTTCTCTAGCTCTCCTTTGCTTTCTGTTACATTGGATTTTTTCCTTTGCCCCCACCTCTGGATGAAAAGCAATCTCAGAAAAGTGTCTGTTTAGTCCCAGGTTAGAGCTGCAGCTCTCATCTGCAGAAACAGAAATCCCTCAAAAGACACTGCCAGGAAATCAGAGCCATTATCAGCGCTGATGTTTCACTTCCCCAGACGTATGACTCGCTGGTGGCTGTTTCCTCCAGCTACTGACTGGAGGCTGACCTTGCTGGACACCTACCAGGGCTCAGGAGGAGCATATAGCACATCATATAGCACAGGATTCTGTAATTCTGTGATTTGCAATTCATCTAATTTTGCTGATGGGTTTAAATTTGGTCAAGAAACAGCTATTTACACTACCTGCAATTTTAATGATTAAAAAAGCTGCTTTAAATGTGCTGGCAGCTCTGGTGAGCTAATCTGCCAGATGACATTGTGACACCTTTTCAACCAACCATTTCCTCAATAAGCTGGCTGCATGGTTTTGGGTGGTGGGCTTCTTAGGAGTGTCAGCTGCAGTTTCCCTGGTCCCAAGTCTTACCTAACTTTCAAACCACCTTGTGTCAACCATTTCCTTGGTTTCCTCACTTTTCTGGTGTTCTTTACCTGGGGTGCACACAGCTCCTTACAACCCCTGTGCAGGGAGAGAGAAGCTGCATCCCCCAAGACCCCTACTGCTCTGTGGTGCCAAACACAGGCAGCAGCAGCTGGCTTTGCTCACGTCGGTCTCTTGGAGAGAGGAAGAAAGAGGCAAAGAGAGGAAAGGGCAAACCTCTTATGATTTCAGCTCTCCCAGAGGTGCAGGGAGATGGCTGCCCTTTTGTGCAAAGGAGTATGTGAAATGGAGGCCTTTTAGCCAGGAAGACACGCAACGAGGTCATGAGGGCTGTCCGCGTGCCCTGGCGGTATCAGCCTCTGCGCGAACTGTAGGCTGTTGCTATGCTGTAAGTGCTTTACCACGCAGCTGAATTAATGAGAAGTAAACAGCAGTAATGGCAAGGAAAGGCAAGATTTCCTTCCCTGTAGACCCCTAGTTGGAAAATTTCAATTTCTTAAACGACAACCCTCTCACAGCAGCTTTACCTTTTTTACTATACATTGCTTTATTGGGGGGAAGGGCTGCACCTCCCTTTCCAAAGTCTGTTTGAGGTTATGCTTTAGACTGACTTTTGAAAAACAAAAAGATAGATTTCAAAAGTGTTCAGGTCTCCTCTCAGTTAATTACAAAAAAAAAAAAAAAAACAAACCCAACCAAAAAAGAAAACCAACAAAAGAAACAAGTAATGTTCTCACACATTCTTGTTCTCACAAGGAAGGTTTATCACAGATTTCAAGAGAAAGCAGAGGCAGGTCCAGTACAAGTGCTTCTGAAAATCCTGTATAAATATTTTGGTACTTGCTGCATGTCTCTGCCCTGCACTATTCAGGGGATGTTCACAAAGGGCTGCTGTCTCTATAAGAAAAGTGAGAAATAATGGGAGCACCTGAAACTATATTGATACAGTGACAAAGCATGGAGAGTATAATTTCCATGTGCCTGAGATCTGTCAGCCAGAATTGCAGCTGGGGTAAGATCTGTTGTCCAATCTTATACAATGAAATGCCATTTCACTTTGGAAATTGCTCCATTTTAGGAAGCTTGGAGAAAGAAGGATTTCTGTTATATGCTTGCAACAGCTGGGTGTTTTTTCCCAAATTACCCTGGGATATAGAAAATGGTACTGAACATGTATGAACGGGTAAATCATATGTGTGCAGGGTAGACACACCAGACCTTCTGAGTCTGTACTTGATGTGTGCCTATGCAGATTGAAGATGCTTAGTTCAGCACCAGTTCTAGTAATTACCAGCCCTGTTGTTTTCATGGGTGACATGAATAGCAGAAGTGTGTTACTTCTTTCTGATGGTAGCTTCTCAGTTAATTTTTCCATCCACATAAAACTGGTGCTTTAAATTTTTGTGCTGACCTATAAGAACCTGGGCAAGAACCAGCTGTTAAAAGAACATAAATGTGCCTGAAATTAGATACTCTGTGGGAACTTTGCAAATATGATCACTTGTTTTGGCCAGACGAGTCAAAAGTCATCTCCACCTTTGTTAGAGAAGAGTTGAGTCAAAAAATAAGGCTGTAACTTGTAATGTATTTATGATAGTTTTCCAGAAAAAACTATTGAAAAAAACAGGTTCAAAGCTGCAGAAATTATCCTCACAGTTCTCAGATATGTGTTCATGAAGTACTTGAAATATTTAAATGATTAGCACTGCAAAGGAAGTACAATTATGCCAACTGAGGGACTGAGGCAGAAAGACTCCATCTGACTTTATTTGTATCACCTGTGAAGCAAGAACTGTTCACAGATTAGCCACTCCACTACCAGGCCTCATTGTGCTGGGCTGTTTGTGCTATCAGACTGTGGATTTTGTGCAATTTTGCTTCCAAATTTGACATCTTCATGGAAGGATTAAGCAATGGGCGGATAGCAGGGTGGAGAATAATAGGAATAGGATAGGGAAAAGACAATCCTTTTCTCCACTCTGTTATAATGCAAGAGTGCAGGTGTAATCTCTCACCGTGTTTTAGCTCTGCTATATTTCCTCATATTATTTTTTCTACTTAACTGGTGCAGTGATTTTTTGATTCTGCCAAGGCACCATCCATTCTCTGCTCATCCTTTTACACCTTATCAGTTTGCCTTGTGTATTCCGAGGTACATTTCCCAGAGAACCCTCTATGGCATCTTCCAACTCCCAGGTTGACTGAATACATTTGTCTCAGGCCATTTTAACACAGCAGTCAAGAAAGACGAGAAAGTACTGGAGACAGACCATCAGAGGGCTATGAAGATGATCAGGTGTCCTGGTTCCTGCCCAGGTCAGCATAAGGGGGTGTGACTAAGACCTTGTGTTATTCAATACCAACTTACATAATTGCCAGAGGTGGGGAAAAGGGACTCCCTCTCTCGCTTCCAGGAAGAAGGGCATCCCTTTCTGGTGGAACAAAGCATGGTGGGGTGGAGAACCCATTGGCCATAGTTCATTGTCTCGGGGTCATGCTGTACAGGGTCAGGCTTGGTGAGCATTTTGCAGGTAAATCACCCTCTCTTTGTACACTTTTTTAGTTAATACTGGTGCAGTTATTGTTTGTTTTCTTATCTCACTGCTGTTTCCAGTAAGCTGTTCTTATCTCAACCTGTGATTTCTGGTTTTTGTGTTTCCCATTGGAGGAAGGAGGGGAACGGCCTATAGTTTTCTTTTTAGGGGGAGTACTAAACTGGGGAATACCATTCTTAAACCATGACATTAGGGGACTGGAGCACCTCTCTTATGAGGAAAGACTGAAGGAGTTAGGCCTGTTTAGCCTGGAGAGGAGATGACCGAGAGGGGACCTTATCAATGTATACAAATATCATCTTCAGGGCAGGTATCAAGAGGATGGAGCCAGGTTCTTTTCCATGGTGCTCAGTGACAGTACGAGGGACAAGAGGCACAAACTGAAACACAGGAAATTCCATCTGAAAATGAGGAAAAACTTATTTATTTTGAGAGCAACTTGTCTGTTTATAAATTCCCAACTATTACTGATTTCTTACACATCAAAATACTTATTTGTGAAACTGAAAGACGCTACCATCCCTTATTTCTCTGCTACAGGTTTATCTGAAAAAAAGCCTTCTTATGGCTTGATTTCTGCTAGAAGAAGGATTCATTTCTGATTGTTAATACTGAAGGAAAACTATATAATGCTATTGCAAATCCAAAATGGGAACACAGTCAAAGAAAGCAGTGTAATTTCCCTTTCACCAATGGGGATTTCGCTAATAAGTGACTTATGAAAGCCCAGTCTAAGGAAACAACATCACTTGGAAACCTTGAAATCTAATGTTCTCACACTAACAAGAGCAAATGGAAGAAAAGAGGAAACATAGTGCATTGGTAGGACAGACAGCAAGTGCCTCAGTTTAGACTGAGTTTAAGGCTTTGTGGCTTTGGATCTTGGAAGAGTGTGAAACAGCTGTGAAAACTGTTTGGTCTGAACCATTTTTTCCTCTATGACAGAAATTTTAATTTTAATTCCACAGATTTTGATGAAGTTACTCCCGATTTGCATGCATGTAATGTTAGAACATGGCCTATCACTAATCTGTCTTTGGTATTCTGTAATTCAGTTTGAAAATATGGCAGTTTAAACTGGATTGAACTGATTGGAAGTGTCTGTATTTCATATGAGTGAGAGTGAATTAGGTAGAAACTTGAAAATGCTGACATCAGTAAGGCAGCTTATTTGAAGTACTTTTCTGTATACTACTCTGTACAAAGTCCTAAACACCTCATTTTGACTGATTTTGACTTCTGGCATTTATTTCCATTGAATAGGTGTAGTGACATGCAAATGTTTACATCTGACAGATTTTTTAAAGGCTTGAACTGTGTCACTAATTTCATATGTATTATTTCACAGTGTAACTGCATACTTTTTAAAAAAGTGTGCACCCTTGAAATACATAACTAATTTTACATTAACTTTTTCTCTTTTCTCTTTTCCTAATATCACAAATAATGGCTTTCATAAGGTTTGTATGCTAGTGGATTAATAATGTTTACAAATCTACATTTATTACATAGATTGTCAAGGCCTTTTGTCTCAGTGGGAGCTATTTCTGTCTCCACAGGAACGTTTTCTTGCTACACAGTATTTATTACTGACACTACACAAGCTCTTATTCCATAAAATAAAGAGAAGTAAAGAACAACAACTGCTATATTAAAAGAGTCCAGTTCAAAAATCTAAACCCCATTGGAAGTGGCAGACAAAAGCATCCAGTCAGCTCCATCCTACAGCAGATGACTTTGATATTAGTTGCAGGTGCTCAGCTTTTCAGCATGTCTCTCTCAGCCTGATGTGTCCTTTAAGAGGCAATGGCACATATTGCTGCACATGTTCAGTTGCTCTACCTTTGTGCTGCAGTTCTTTACTCTGTAAAATGCTCTTCTCAGTACACAAAAGCAGCTGCTGAAGAAACTGCTTCAGACCGAGGGTGTGAGAACTGATGGCAGGATCACTAAGCAAACTCCAGTAAAGACAGAGAGAACGAGACGGTGCAGAGACACCAAAGGAGCTTCTGTGAAAAACAAAAACATCAGCATTATTGCCTGTCATCAAACCCCAGGTGAGACTCAAAAGGCTCTAGAGACTTTTTGGCTGTAGATCTATGGACCTGTATTATGCTTGACTCGAAATGGTTCACCTTAGATTAAGAAAAAATTATTTTGCAGAAATAATACCAAAAGATTTTCTATTTTCTTTGCTTCATCAGTGATGATGATGAGGTTTTTTTACACTAGAAAAAAAATAATTCTGGAGGGACTTGTATGTATCTTTTGAAAGTTTCATTGCTCAATGTTAAATTAATTAATTAAAAATTCCAATTGACAGAGACTTCAGGAATGTCTATAGCTGGCTAAATCATCCAAGCACTGCATCAGTGCCTCCTGAAAATGGTGGCAGAAAGCCAAATGGACAAAAATGGATGCTTGCCACTTAATTTACTTATGTTAAAATATATTTTATTGTAATCATTTGTAGTGAGAGATTTACCCTGCAAGAGCCCCAAAAGCTTCATGTGAAACATGCACAGCTATTTCTGTTAGTGCTTTATTTCAGGCAAGGGTTTTTTTGCATTGCTCTATCCATGCAGCGATCTGTAAAGGGAACCTACTCTGATACAGTTTGAAAAGTGCATTTTGTACTTGGCTTTCCCTTTGATCGAATTAATCTGGTCTTTTTTGTAGTTCTAAATGAGGCCTATGGGCTGACAATGTAGCTGTTTAAAGGGGATTTTAGGGGATAATAGCCAATGCAAATAGTGCCATGAGAATGGCAACTTGCTTTTGCACTTTCAATCACATAATAACAGCAAAGAAAGCTTTTAAAATGAATTGAAATTTTGTGGCTTGCCATCTGGGATTATTTGGGGAAGCAGTTCTGAATACTATGGTTGTGTAAAAGAATGGTACTATGGGACACTCTTAAGCTGACATGTTTCAGATGGCACCCTTATGCTAACTGCTGCAAAGTTGGCTAGCATTTTTTTTTTATTATTTTCTTTCTTCTGGATTATCTGCAAAAAATTCTCTTTGCTGGTATTTGGGGCTGAAAAACTTTTCTATTGTTAAAGAATTCAATTCAAACCCCTTGCAGCTGCTGATCCCTTTATTGTTCCAAACGTTATGTATACGCGTCTCAGATGAATGTAGCCAAGCCTTTTAGTGCCTTAATAGGTGTCTATATAAAGGTCATTTATTCTGCAGTACTTGTTTTAACAAAAGTTTATACACAAACAACAACTACAGCTAAAACATTCACATTAATCAATGCTCTTTGCTGTGTAAAATGCAGAGAGAAAAAGCCTAAGTGGAGAAAGTATGTCCAAACATGAGAACTCTTTTTGCATTTAACTCTGAAGCAGCACATATTTTAGACTCCAGCCTCAAAAACCAAGTGAAAAATTGTTTGAAAGCTATTATGAGCAAGGATTGATAATTCAAGACTTTTCAGGACAATTGTAGTTTTGATGAGGTCACTGAAAGTTATAATACATGGGAATCAGTGGCTATGTGGTAAATATATATATATATGTATATATATATATGACTTCTCCTTTCCAATTAGTTTTGGAACTGAGCTTTAGGCTAACCAGCACCTTGACATTTCAGTTGACATGGTTACCTTCTTTTCTCTTCCTATTCCTTTTGTCTTAGCACCAACTGGCTGCCCTTATAAATGGTCCTTGAGGAATTAGGGTGCATATCAGATGTTTTAGATGAGAAGAACTGAGTACATTTCTCTGGCACACAAGATTTTTCTCTTTATAGAAATATTAAAATACCATCTGTAAGTTTTAGAAATGTAGGTCATGTCCATGGAGAGTTTCAATTTAAGGTTATGACAGATGTTGGATGGTAAATTAAATATTTGGCTCCAAGTCTGTAAATCAACTTCCCTGGAGTTAGTTCTGCTGACACACACGTAATGAGATCAGATTTTGACTATCTAAGTACTCAGTTGAGCTCAGCAGAATATAAATCCATCAGTGATATGAGGGATGAGGCTTGTCAGGAAAATAACGTGCAATGGTGGGGACATATAAGGAGCAGGACCAAAGAAGCCCAACTGCTTGATCTCTGATAGAAGAAAATAGGGTAAAGAAAAAAATAGGGAAAGCTGTATTTCCTTGTTTGCTGTTTAGTATTTTTTTTCACTCTTGGGAATAATAGATTATGTTCTGATCACTAAATATGCGATTTTTAAATGTATAGCAATGAACTTTTTAGTGTTGTGGCTAGGGGCAGGGTTAGTGTATACCACTCCACAAGTCTGTGTCAAGATTTATACATGGATTGCAGTTACTCTCTACTAAAAACTTAAAAATCAATTGTTACAGCAGAGGTTTGTGAAAAATTGACACTGTGTTGGTCATTTGATCTACTGCTGTGGGCTCTGCCAGATAGGTGAGGACTGTTCTGCCAAGGATTGCGGTGAGAATGCCCTGAGTCTCCAGCCTCAGACTCCAAGCTAGCACAGCTCAGTTGCTCTAAAATGCTGCCTGTGCCACAGAGACAGGCTACCCGTGGCTGCCTCACACAGGACCTGAGGGAGTGTCACTTCCCCTGCAGCCATGCAAATGGGTGGAAAGTACAGAGTTTGGAAAGTTGGTGTACTATGTGCCTCAGAGCCGGCACTGTTAATCTCATGGATAACTACATACTGCTCTAGCTGAAGCTTCCAGGTGGTCTTCAAAACCAGCCATATGTATAATGTATTGTAATAATCCCATTTGGCAACAGCACAGACACAGCTAACTGTGGCTAGGTCCTCATCCGAGCGAAATGACTGCAATTTTGCCAGAGAAGGCAAGGTGCCAATGCACTTGACTAGTGTGATGACTGGTCAAAATCCCATATCAGAAAATGCAAATCCTTCTTGCTTTGGCAAGTAATTCCTACTGCTATAAATATTCTAAATATTTCATAGTAACAGTGCAGTGATTCTGTGGCAGAGATACAGGGTAGGCATCGTGTGGCACTGCAGAACGCACTGCAAGAATAGCAGGAGGGATAGGGAATGCCATTATCAAAAGTGGAAGGAAAATTTTCCTCCTCACAGTAAATATTGCCTTAATTAGACTAATAAAACATAAGGAACTAATAAACAAACCCAAGCAGAATGTGCTGTCAATCACAGAGGCATGTTTCCTATATGAGAAACAGAATTTTCTGCTAAGTTCATTCCACCCTGAAAGGTGAGGAGCAGTAGGCAGTGTCCATTACTGAAGCAGGAGACCACTAAACAGCTGCTTGGCAGTGTTCTTTTGCACTGAGAAGTAGCAGGCCCTGGCCAGCACAGCTGCTGCTGTGTGCAGAAACTCTGGGAAGGCAGCACCTGGCACCAGCTTCTCGAAGACATTCCCAATGATGTTGTTTTGCCTGAGAACAGGAGGAAATCCAACACTATGCTTTAGGCTGACATGATCATGACATTTTGTAGATATTATTCATCTATTTTAAGTCAGGCAATGGCTTGATCAACACTCAATTATATTTGTTGTCCTGGACAGCTTAATATAAGAGCATTCACAAAATAATTTTGTACCTGATTTGATTTTTCTGAAAAAGGTGAAATGTTTGTAGGATACTATTATGCCCATATCAGGTCTAGTTTAATAAAGTGAGGAATCAGTCAAATATCTAAATGGCTTTTACAGTGCATCTGCAGCCAAGCCTTTAGCTGGTTAATATCCTTTTACCTTGCTCTTCAAATTGAAGACTGGATTTCATGAATCCCAGAGTATCACGCTTCAATGGTTTTTTTCCTGCTTTTTAAGAAATTCCATTGCTTCAATTTCTACCATATTCATGACTTCAAAGTATGTGCAAAATAGGTGTTTGCATCAAATTAGTGCTTAATATTGCATGATGCAGCAGGTGTAAGTGCAAAATGCACCTCTGTTGTCCCTGAGCAGCACCTACACTCCTTCAGCTTGCTTCATCACTATATCAGCTATAAGAGGCTTTAGAGCAACAACAAACCAATATTGGTATTTAATATTTCATTCTGAAATAACGATTCTGACTTAAAGTCTGGGGTGATCATTAGCAAAAAAAATGCCATGGGTCATGAAGAAAGCTGGTCATTTGATCAAAAGTTTAAAATAAGAAAGGTTAGTAACATCACCAAGTGCTCAGCAATGTGAGTTTACTGATTGGTGACAGGCAGCTTTTTAATTTGCGGGGTGATATACAACAAGAAAGTTGCATTCTTGTGTATCAAGTCACAAAAGACTCTTAATCTTTGAGAGCGCTCTATTCTTCCTGATGCAGAAAAGCTAGCAATTACATTATAAAAATAGCTAAATACCCAGGATATATACAATTATTTTGTCACTCACAACTCAATAACTTCAGTTCAGCATGAACTGTGCATTTTGCCTTTAATACAGTATTTGCACAATTCCTTTACTAAAAAACCATAACCTCAAACTCAAAACCCTGTGGCAGTAAATGTAGTGAAAGCTTTTACACAAAAGACTTACATCGATTTGTTTGTAGCATATTGGAAAAGCTGGCAGGCTGTGCAAGAACTGCAGAAATGTTAGGATTTAATACTTTCACTGTTTTAGTCTCCAGATTCTCTGATCAGATTTGTAGATAAATTATGATTGTAGCTGTTTCATAAACATGTAGTAATACATGGTATCTGCACTGATGAGTGTAAAAATCTGCTAATGTAGTCAGGGTGTGTGAGGGTGTTTTCTCAGCACATAGTCCACTGGTACTTTTCATGGGAGATGTTACCAGCTGGGTGGAGTTTTTTTAGTCTTTCCCCAGTTTCATTTGAAATGTTTATTCTCTTGTGAATAAAGCTTTTTGTTTCAATGGGCAAGGTGAGAGTAACAGGTTTAAAGTTACTGACTCCTGTGATTTGGGGCAGGAATGCCATGTTTCCTTGTGACTCAGAGCATCATGCTGGATCCATACTAACCAGAACATACTTCCAGTAAATAAAGTAAAAATAAAAGTGGTTATGCCATTTCTCTTTCACCCTTCTGTCTAACAAAGCTCAGTATTTTCATTGTCTGGTATCGTTCACAGATACTCTACTCCAAAACTGTGAAACAGACAGAACTACAACAAAGAAAATCTTATTTGAAGTCTTAATCACCTTGAATTCAGATGAATCTTAGCCATTTTGTACTTCCTATCTCAAATACAAATGACTGGCACAGACAATTACCTCAGAATAAATCATGACATAGCTGGGAGGTGAAGAGCCCTCTGGGATAATCAGGCTTAGATCTTACTCTGAACACAGCTCAGTTTGGCTAATCGCGGTCCGCCAATCTAACTTGCTTTCTGCGGATTTGAGTATTTGATAGGCTGATCCTATCCCTTGTTTTCTTTCCTATAAATGCAAGCATCACAGCAGTGCATAAAGCACCTCTAGGCGTGATTCGCCCCAAATGGGCCAGGAGACACTTCAGAGACAGAGTCAGAGAAGTGGGTATTTGCTTTATTCGGCGCGCCAGGTGTGGGGATCATTCCTCCAACCACACACCAGTGCTCTCTACAACACAGTATTAAGGGTTAAAACATGAATATTCATTACATTCTTTGGGACAGGTGTGGTTATACAAATTATTTCTCGGAAGTCACTAGTGTCATTAGCATACGTGCCACGCATGCGTTGTGTGTCCTGGTGGTCGCACTGAGGAAGGCTTCTCCTCTTCATCAGGGGTCTTTGGGATGAAGATAAGTAGTCTTCCTCACAATGAACTCTTCACCTTTCTCTCCAGGGCATGCGTAGTCCTTTGAGGGATGATTCAGCCGTTTCTGAGATGATCCTTGTCCCCTCTATCTTGACAAGTTTAGGGCGAATCCGGCTTCTTGGGTTTTTGGAATTAACATTCGCTGTCAGAATTAACATTTGCTGTCTCTTGATAGCTAACTGTGTTTACATGGGTTAGCTATTGACCGCTCTTTCTTCAGGCATTAGGAATGTGTTGAGGAGATGCAGTAACGTTCTTTGATCGAGACACCATTCCTCTGAGCAAAGAAGGGCAAAGAGGTCACAGGGAGAGTGCTGAAGCCCATACATGACACAAACTGGGAACTGGAACGTTTTTTGAACTCATTTACCTTGGAAGAGGAAATGTTTTTTAATGTGCTGGAGGCTGAATTAATTATTTAACTGTTGAAAAGGAGCCTACCAATCACCAGACAAGTAAAGACGAGACTATTGTGACCTTGAATGACTACAGGATTTGCTGCCAGTTCAATTTAGTGTTCGGTTTGTTGCTGATGTTGCTTCTTTCCAAAAATGCTGGAGCCATACAGTAGAAAACACGGGGCACATACTGCAACATTGCTTTTTAGGTCAGCAAGAGTTTAGTTGGCTGTTACTAATGTGTCACTTTGCTTTGCTAAATACACTCTGGAAGGGTCATGAAAGTTGGCTTTGTCATTAGGTGCTGAACTTGGAAAGCCTCAGTTCTCAAATCACACATCTTTGTTCTGGAGGGTAATTATAGTAGCTGATTATAGTAGTAAGTCTTTATTGTCTGTGAGAGCAACCGGTAGGGCAGTAGAGAAGCTTGTTGTTATGCTAAAAAGCAAGCAGATCGAGTTGCCTCTTTGTTTGTTTGTTTTTCTGTAAAGCTTACCTCCTCTTCTAGCAATTCCTCATAAAAAAGCTCATTTGGAAGCACAGACCACTGCTAGGATAGGAGGAATGCCTCAGTACAACTTCACTCTTCACT
Source organism: Oriolus oriolus (assembly GCA_013400235.1). Lineage (NCBI taxonomy): Eukaryota > Metazoa > Chordata > Aves > Passeriformes > Corvidae > Oriolus > Oriolus oriolus. The sequence continues at coordinate 82,930 of VXBT01010236.1, read as the reverse complement.
CGTCTCACTTTTCTCTAGGAAGGGAGAAGTGGAAAAGATACCACATTGCTAGTTTGTTCTTAGACAGCTTTCATTTAAGCTGCCGTTGTCCTGAAGACCGGTATTTAATTTCCAGGTTCCATCTTACACTTAGAGCGATCCAGATGGAAAAGCTTTTGTGTTTAAATTACACAAAGTCTTTCAGTGCTTTGCAGGATGCATTGCTTACTCCGGCTGACATGCGGATCTCAGGCAACAGTCTCTAGACACACAATATGTGCTGGTGTGCTTTTATTTGTTGTAACAGTTGTTAGACATCAGCTGTGCATGGATATCAGCAGATATGGATATCTACTTCCAGGAAGACGGGGCATCAAATCTTCACTTTTGTCTCGCATTTGGTTCTTCCTATCCGGGTGACTTACATGTGGAGATGTAGGTGTATTAATTTAGGTTGAGCTCTTGAGTCTTCTAAAAGTATAGTACTGTAAAGACACTATCACAATTTGGCACACTTGTTACCAACAGGTGTCAGTGTTGTAGTGTGTTTTTATTGCTCAGGATCTGCTCCTGCTCTGCTTTGCCAGAGAAACTTTGCTTCAGATGCTTCAGTAACACACCACACACACTGATGCACATATGGCTTTGACACATCCTGTCCTCAAGAACTGCTACAAAAAGAAGTACTTTTTTCCTGGTCATGCATGGTAATGAAGGCTATTTGGAGAATGTTTCATATTGAAGGTTGCTAAATTAAACAAAGCTCATCTAGTGATACAGTAATAGATAATGACAGTGTCTGGGAAGTGAAAGGAAGGATATAAATCACTGTAAGTCTAGCTGATGGCAAAGAAACTTGCAGAAATGGCAGCTACCCTCTTCTTAAATAAGTGCTAAACTTGTCTACAGTCTCTTGGCTTGATCCATCAAAGGAAAATGGTTAAGTATGTTACTTTTTTGATATTTATGGAAAAAAACCATTTCCTTGTTTTCTCTACAGCAACAAGTAAATATATGTTTTTTTCTTTTACTGATAGTGTCAAGAATCTAGTCATAGAGACTTTTAAGTGAAATTAAGGGCACATGTGACAGGACTAAGATTTGCTGGATCACTTTCAAGCACCAAAGGCAAAATATTTTGGGAGTGGTGACTAAACTAAAGATCTTCATCACAGTTAAGCCCATAAGTAACAGATTTATAAAGAGTCTTCATCTCTTTCTCACAAATATTTGCCTTACTGAATTTTCACACAACTTATGGAGCCTATGATTTGTAGCAGAAACCTGGTTTGGTACCTACATTTCTAATAGACAAGAGCAGGTAAAGTCCCATGTTAGCTAAGCAGAGCAGCTCAGCATGTGTTTCTGTCCAGAGGCCTTCAAAACTCACACACTGGTTGCCTGTATGTCACCCTGCCTGGCAGGGGTGTTCTGAGCATATCTAGCCCACAGTGGCATCACTGAAAGCAAAAGATAAGGACATCTCCATTTCACATATTTCGTATAGGCAAGAGCAAAGAGATTTCTGTTTTATCTTTTTTCATTTTCAGGGACAAAATAATTTTCTCTGTACTTCAGCATCATATTGAGACACCTTTCCTCATTTTTAATCCCATCTGCTATGACCTATCAGGCATTTAACAATCTTCTGTCTGGATGACTCAGGGTACTATTAATTTTTCAAGTTTTATTACTCCCTGAGGGTACTGTTCTGGAAAAAAAAAACCACAGGGACAGGTTTCTTTAAGATATTCAAGAGTGACTTTGGAAAATCCTAGGTGGGGGTAAAAAATGGGAAGTTTCTCTGGGTGTTTTGCATAAAGGCAGTATTTTGTTGGTGCTGTGATTTTGTGAACCTGAGAAGTGTGAAAGCTATATCTCAGAAAGTGACTGACTCAGAAAAAGAAAAAAGGTTTATGTGTAATAGATTATAATCTGAGAAATGATTCATTTGTCACTAAGTCTTCCTCATTTATGCAGTTGTGTGGTGCAGAACTGTCAGTCTCAGTTGTTCAAATGCTAGAAGTTGAGCTCCCAAAGCCTTGTCTTAAAATCATGATTTAAAAGATAATGGGTTTGTTGTGATTTTAAGCCCAGCTGGAGATGAAACACCATGCAGCTGCTCACTCAACTCCCCCTTTTCCCCCCACCCTGGTGGAATGGGGAGGACAATCAAAGTAAAACTTGTATGTTGATAACAACAATTTAATAATTGAAAATAAAGTAAAATACAGTAACAAAGGTAAATAATAATGATAATATATAGAAAAAATATCCAAGTGATGCACAGTACAATTGCTCACAACCCACTGACTGGTGTCAGATCCTCTTCCTGAACCCAGACTGGCCACCCTTGAGGTAACTCCCCAAGTTTATATACTGGGCATGATGGTCTAGGGAGTGGAATATCCATTTGGTCAGTTTGGGCCAGTTGTCCTGCTGTCCCAGCTATGCTTCCTCCCAGGTTAGGTTTTTCTATTTGCATTATCTCCTCACTGGCATAGCATGAGACAAGGAAAAAAAAAGTGCTTGACTTAGAACAAACATGACTTAGCAAAACCCCAAAACATCAGTGTGTTATCAGCACCATTCTCATTACAAATCCAAAATATAGCACTGTAACAGCTAGTGAGAAGAAATTAACTCTGCCTTGGCTGAAGCCAGGACAGGGTTATATTTGCTAACTTATTAAAGGTTTTCTTCGTCTCTTTGAAAAACATGCTTAAAACAGCACAGGGCAAAGCAGAAAGGACTCCTTATTTCCCTCCAGAAGTGGATAAAAGCACAAGAGTAAGATGGTAGACATCTAGTTAAAATTGCCTTTTTCAGGAAAACTGTTGTATCTGGGAACTAAGTAATCACTACTGCACAAGAGTTACCTGCTGCAATGTGCTGACTTGGTGCTGTATACAGTAGCTATAAGGAAGTGAAAAGCACCTGATACTTAAATGTAGCAAAACATGTAAATACTATGTGTGCACGGTACTCTATTGCGTTCACTCCTTGGAAGGGAAAGATAGACTGCCTGTTGCATGTTTGTGTAAAGTAAATGAATAAATATCTCTGATTCAGCACTACAGAACATGTGAAAAAGCTAAACTTGACAACAGAAGTTGATAGCAAAGGACTTTTATTGCACTGTTTAGTGTAAATGTTTGTGAAGAAATATGTGAAATAAGCAGGTTTATATTGCTTCTGCTGATGCAGAGCATATTTGCATTGTATGCAGTAAAGAAACCATTCAACAGAAGTTAACTCATGAGAGCACAGCACTGTTGCTAAGTTTAGCAAGAAATCAGTCACAGAAATGTTGGCTCTGCTACACACCTGGAAGTGTCTTACTGAGCTTGTATAACGGCAGCTGTTGCTGTTTTATGTTGCTGATAGAAAAAAAGCCAGGGTTGAATTGAAGCCCAGTATCAGAGTTGCTCTGGCTTAGATGAAAATCATAAAGCTTATACAGTGGGTTGACCCTAGCCAGCAACCGAGAACCCACTCACCTGCTTGTTCGCTCCCCTTTCCCCCTAGTATGAGGAGAAACTAGACAGTGACAATACTCATGGATTGAGATCAAAACAGTCTAATAGTTGAAGCAAAAGCTGAATGTGCAAGCAAAGAAAAGAGATGCATTTATACACTAATTTTCAGTGCTCGGTAAGCAGAACCTCAGCACGTGTAATGCCATAAACACAAGCATCACCCCTTAGCCTTTCTTTCCTTTGAGATTTTATTGCTGAACACAATTTCATGTGGTATGGAATATCCCTTTGGCCAACTCAGATTGGCTGTCCTGGCTTAGTCTCCTCTCGGTTTCTCACATACCAGTAGCCTACTCACTATGCAGGAGATGTTCAGCCAAAAGTGAGACACTGTTGTGTCATCAGCACTGGTTTAGTCAGAGATCCAAAATGCACCACCATATAGGCTGCTATGACAACAGATAACTCTATCACAGCCAGACCCAATACAGATTATCAAGACAGAAAATGTGGCATGAAGCATTAATTAGAAATTTGTGCCCTCATTTCTCCCCCTGCCTGCCCCTCCCTCCCCTTGCTGTCTGCTGCTTAAAAAAGTAGTGGTCTAGAGAAAAAAAAGCACGGTCCTCATCAATACCTGTCACACTTCTCTGACAGAAAGTGAGTGAGGGTTGTATACTGGTTTTTTGTGGTAAGACATTCTGTTTTCAGTCATCTAAATCCTTTCTGCAATATCAGATGCCACAGATCTTTTGAAGAAGAATAGTAATTCCATAGGACATGCTGAAGCAAATTAAGCAGGAGTGTAGGTTCAACTTTAATAAAAAAGATGGCAACAGCGCTTGCAATGTGTCACACTTTATATGATGTATGAAAGAAAATCAAATACCATCTATAACCTCAGTCTTATTCATGTCACTAGAAGTTACAGACACAAAACTGCAAATGCTCAGCAAAAGTAAAATGCATCAGTTACTTTATTATATTAATATAAAAGATGACTGGCATAGTATTAATTATTATTACAGATGATTCACGTTAATATAAATGATGATAAAGCATAAGTTTTATGATGTAGCAGTGGGTTTTATTTATTTTAAGGTTCCAAGTACTATCTAAATCTTTGCACAGTCTATTGGGGCATAATGCACCTCCTGTCTGTAGTGACATGGTTGAGCGTAAATGCAGGAAAATCATTGACATCATAAGCATTTAACATAGGGCTATTTTTTCGATCACTCCGCTGGGAAATGGAATACAATGTTATTGCCAGTGTAATGTGAGGGACTGAATTTCCTTCCTTAGAGTTGGCTGTGCCACCTAGGGCTGCCCCAGTGGCACTCACCATAGCCTTGTCCTGCTCCTAGAGTCTACCACTGGGCCCTCCAGGTATATGTTCCTCTGAGGTTTCAAAATGCATCCTCCAAACAGAAACAGAGCTGATCCCCTGAAATTCGCTTTCTAGAAAACATTTTCCTTTTTTTCTTAAATTAGCAATTAAATTAACTAATTAAAATTCATGTGAAGACACAAGATCACAAAGTAAATTACTGATTGATAGTCCCTTGTCTGTTCCTGGCCCTTGACTTCACTGAAGTTTCCAACTTATAGAGGGGTCTGTGAAGAGCTGCTTTTTAAAGCAGGGATCACCTCACTGACAATAACCCTCAAATGTGTAAACAGCGTCCCCTGAAACAAGAGCTCTCTGGACACAGGTAGCCAGGAGCTTTGGGCTTTCATAGATAGCTTCCTCAAGGTGCTACCCACGAGAGGTAGGCTGGTTCTGTGGGTATTTGCCTTTAGGATCAGTGCAATACATTCCTAACTCCTGTTCTGTCATGTCCACGTGCTGGCCTTGCATCCTATCAAGTAGAGAGCCTGATCTGTCCCGTACATCCAGTTCTGTTTGAAAAGCTGCCAGGTGACAGCATTGTTTCTGGTCAGCAATCTGTTAATGTGGACTAGTTTGATTATTCCTTCTTGTATTAGCTACCTTAAAAAGGTTGTAATCAGCTACTTTGATCAGGTAAAAATTAAATAAAACATTGAGGTGAAGACGATTGATTGAAGGCGAAATGAATTGGCTGCAGAGAAATACAATGGAAGAGGCAAGAAATTAACTTTAAATGTCAAGAGCAATACCCTGAAAGTAAGATTTTAAAGTTTTTCAGGATAACAGTTTAAATAACCCAGAATCATTGCTAGTGAGGGCCAGAAGGCAGTTGAATAGATAACATCTCTAACTCCAGCATTGGAAGCAGAAACCATGGCTTAACCCCAGATCAGCTGCAGAGTCTACCTCCCCTCCAGCCCCTGAAGCCTCCAGCAACAACAACAACATTTTTCTTCTCTTACCTGCTGGCATGAAATCTATATATGGCTAGGCTGCTAAAACTGCAGTGTCAGTAGTGGTCCTCCAAAGGCAATACTATACATGCAGATCTCAGAACGAGCAGAGCTCACCTGATAGTTGGGAGAATGCAAAAGGTCATTGGATGTGTGTTATCTGACCAAGAGTGATGTGAAACATGAAGTCGAGGTGCTAGAAATACAGCTAGAGCTGTATTTTGAACAGTATTGAAATTCGTACTGGCACAAACACAAGCAAGTAGAGTTAATGCAACTGAAGAAATTACTGTTCATTCTCCAGTAACTTACTTCTCTTCACAATTCAGTGACCATGAGCTCTTAGTCTATTACAGTGGCAAGAAAAATGGTTTATTTAAATTCAAATGCAATCTTTATAGATTAAACTGTCACCTGAATAGGTCACAGCCTTAAGAGACTTTTCATCAGATGAGATATATTTTAAAGATTAGTTTTCTTGCTGAAAGAAGGTAAAAGTAGTACTGTTTTTAAAACTTAGTTATAATTGAGATGCTTTCTTTCCTATGTATCTTGGTTAATATAATTTTCTTGACAAGTCTTTTCATCTTGACTATTTTTAGAGTGTATAATCCCCCGTAAGTCATGCAGTAACTTTTTTTCATGGCTACAAATTGTGACATGACAAACTTGATACCATGGTCTATTAATGTCCGTAATCTGATGAAACATATGCTTTGAAGCAGAGAGCTGCTAATTAAAAATGCAGAATACAGAAAATAAATTAACCTGAGAGCCAAAAAACATCTTCTTCACTTACAAAGAAATAAAAGAAATTTCTTCTACAATAATCAAATATTTTTCAAAAGGAGGAAAGCCAAGGGGCAGACATAACAACTTCCCAGATAAAAGGTTCTCAAGCTCACAAGATGTCACCATAGCTTTTCTTGAGACTTCTGTTTCTTTTCCTGATGGAATTGGAATTCAGGATTCTCCTTCTAATTTTGTTGGGCATGTATTTTAGCTTGAAGAGCAGAATCTGCAGGGAAATCAATCTTGTAGTACATAAAAGATAAATTGTAAAATAGGTTAAGAGGAAAGGAAGAAAGCATTCTCCATATTCACTGGAGACTGGATAAGAAATAGCCATAAATGCTAGCAAGGGAAATTTGGATTTAACATGGAGGAATTTTTAACAGTCAGAACAAATAAACTCTCAGAAAGTTGGCCAAAGGCACTTGTGGTGTTGGGAGCTTTTAAGTATGGGCTAGATAAGAGGTTTAAAGAAGTCAGACAAGATTTTAAAGATGAGGTTAAACAACTGTGAGAAATTATTTGGATACAGTTGATTCTGCAGAACGAACTGGGCTGGGTAGGTGGCCAATTTGAGTCTAAAATTATTTGTTGAAAACACTTCCAGACAGGCTTGTTCTGTCTACTGCTGTGCCCTTCCAGGACAAGACTTAATCAGAGGCTCCTTCTCTTCAGGCTTAGGACTGGCCCTGGAAATCCCTGTCTCCCTAAATGAAAGCAAAATGGGGACATTTTTGCACTATGTCTTTGACCCAAGAGAGCTAAGCAAAATGTAAACCACAATATGGGACAGAGTTAAAAAGAAATATTTTTAACCTACAGAGCATTATTTCTTTGACTCTGCGAATTTGCACTGTAGGAAAGAAAATGGTCTCTGTCTCTCACCTTTCATTCTGCCAACAAACATGCATCTTTGGTTACTGAGAAATAGAGTCACCCACAATGCGGAACTTCTCAGCATCAAAATTTTGCTTGACTTTTTTGTTGCTAAGGTTTTTAGAGAAATCACAGATCTGGGGGCCTGGTAGCTCGAAAGCTGAATATCTGGGGTTTTTTATGAACTTTTGTGTACTCATGGTTAGCAACAGAAAGTTCAATGAGCTAAAACTCCTGTTTACTTCCTCTGAGGATATTTTTTAAGCAAATGAAGATACCAGTTGCAGCAGTTTGAACATTACTTGACTTAAATGACTTCCTTTTCTTCAGGCTTAGATTTGCTGTTTGTGCATTTACTCTTCCTGGGAAGGTGGTGTGATTGTATGGGGTAGAAGAAATTATACCACAGATGCGTTAACACCAATTTCATCTTTTCTGTGATGCTGCCAACAGCTTAATTTTAGCAATGATCTTGCCAGCCACTGGTAGATGACTTAGCTGAAACACATTTCCAGATTTTTTCTGGAGAATAATACAGAAGTAAGGTAGATTCTCCTTTTATTGTATTATTTCTTCTTGGTCTTCTAAGGCTAACTGTTCATTCCTTGGTAACTTGGTGCTGAATTTATTTTTCTTTTTCTAATGGCATTATTCTAGATGTTACCACACATGGATAAGTCTGGAAAAGGAAATGAGAAAAGGAAAAGGACAAATGAGAAAAAAATTGTCCTTTATTTTACGCTACCTTAGAGATAAGGGATTTTCCCTTATCATATAGTAATAATATTAAGTCTGGTTCCTTTCTTGGGCTTCAGCTACATTTCTGATTTTCTTTGATGAAGACCTAAGATCTGGCTTGCTTCACGGAGGAAGGGTCCGCATTTTAAATTAAAATATTAAACTTTGAAAATAATGCAACCTTAAAAAACACATATTTTCCTGCTTTCAGAAATGTTACAAATTTTCCATTCTTAAATGTAGGGTACAACATGTACTCTTGAAGAAAATGGCATCTGAAAGCTTAAAAAAAATTTGGTAGGAAGGAAAAACTATATAATTTTAACTGTCAAAGCACTGCATTTTAGTGTTTCAGGATTTAACTCCGTCTACAGTGTACAGAAAATGAGAGCAGTGAAAATAGATCATTGCTCAGATATTTTCACATTATTTATATGCCTCTTTTCATTTAAAATTTAGCATTTGATCTCAACAAATATCTCACATCTAATCCAAAAATATATAGTGAAACTAAAAGGTGGAAAAAATTAAGACATTTTTGTTGCTGGTGCCCTGGGATTGTTCTCTGTAGTCTTTTGTGAAGGCAGGAATGTTCACAGAAATGTTGTTGGAGAATATCTGATCCATCTATGTTTTGAATTTGTAATTAAATCTTCATATCATATTCTGGATTCTAGGAGTGATACTCATACAGGCACGAGTCAGATCCAATCACACATGGTCTACATAAGCAATGAAATGTAACTAAAAACTTTTAAAATTGCAGATGTTGGTATGAACTGCTTGCTTGAACCTTCAGAGCAAATCTCATTCATCTAATTATCCACTGTGTGACTCTGAGCAACAAATATAATTATATAATTAAAGAAACCGTAAGCTACTCTTCAACAACTCTTGAACAGAAACAAGCTTGATCCTTCCAGTTAGTCACAATGTATTTGTTCAGCTGTAATAGAAGTGGTATCTGCAGAGGTTCCCCGCAGCAAATTATATCACCACTAATATAATGGCCCATTGCCTGCTAACTTTATTCATACAAAACTTCTACTAATATTTAGCACATCCAGAGAAGGACAACAAAGCCACTGAAGGGTCTAGAAGTAAGTCATGTGAGTAGTGGATGAGGAAGCTGGGGGTGTTTAGCCTGGAGAAAAGGAGGCTGAAGGGACACCTTATTGCTTTCTACAATTGCCCTACAGGAGATTGTAGGAAGGTGGGTGTTGGTCTCTTCTCCCAGGCAACAAGTGACAGGACAAGAGGAAATAGCCTCAAGCTGGGCCAGAGGAGGTTCATCTTGGACATCAGGAGGACTTTCTTCACTGAAAAGATGGTCTGGCATTGGAACAGGCTGCCCAGGGAGGTGGTGGAGTCACCATCCCTGGAAGTGATGACTGGACATGTCATTTAATGCTATGGTTTAGTTGACATGGTGGTGTTCAGTAAAGTGTTGGACTAAATTATCTTGAGATTTTTTCCAACCTAAATGATTCTATGATTCTATGAGCCCGAAAGCAATTTGTGTTCAGGGAATCTGTGAACAGATTATCAGACCTTTCCACAGTGTGCATTTCACTATTACAAAGATTACAAAGGTTCTTCTTGCAATGTTTCCATATTTCCTTTTTTGATTCTTTAATTATGTTATATATTTAGTACAGGCATGTTGGAAGTTCTTGTGCTTTTCACAGGTGATGTGTGAGCGATGAGTCCAGTCTTTGAGATCCTCAGCCCCAGATGTCATGCTCAGCACACTTGGGCTGTGTGGACCCAGTTGTGTACCTGACCTGTAGGGATCTGTATGTAGGATGTTTCATTCTTGGCTCCTGACTGTTCTTCTAGGTGTGTCAGCAGGAGTAAATCTGCTCAAAGTCAAAATGATGGAGTTTGGTGTGGGCCTTATCAACTTTATGCTGTTTTCCATCACATCAGAAGTGCATTTCATGCCTTCATATTTCGCTCTAATGGTATTCATTCTGGTTGATAAATATTTAGATCATATAACCATATAATTTTCTTATCATTTCAAGATAACATACATCAACTTGTTTTCTCATTATTTTCCTTGGTTATCTTGTCTGGCATCATGATCTGAAGCCTGGTATTTACATTCATTATTCCTGCCCTTTAATTCCCAATTGTTTTCATTGTGCCACCACTTGAATGAAAGTTGTACTACCTGGAGAAGACCAGAAGCTACTCACGTAGGCAGCAGAAGACATTACTGACTCTGGAAGCTAAGTTTTCCTAGGTGCAGGTGTCCAGGCACTGGCCATAGGGGCTGTGGAGCGGTGTCTTTGAGGAGAGGCTGTGGCTGTGCTGTGATGGACACCAACAGTTCCAGGTGGCTCCAACTGATTCATGCATGGCACAGCTGAGCCTCTCAGCCATGCTGGCAGTGGCTCCGGGAAAATATATTTTAGAAAGGGTAAAACACTTCCTAGCAATGAGGAGTGAGGGAAAACCTGTGATAAACAGTCCTGCGACACCATGGTCAAAGAAGGAGGAGGGAAGGAAGTGCTTCAGGTGCTGGAGCAGAGACTTTGCAGCCTGTGGAGGACCACTGTGGAGCAGATGGATATTTCTTGAAGGACTGCATCTTCTTGAGAGCCCACACAAGAGCAGATATTTCTCAAGGAGTGCAGCCCCTTGGAAGAACCCACACTGAAACAGCGGGAAAGTGTGAGGAGTAGGGATTGGCAAAGAGGAGCTGTTCTGGATTGACTGTGACCACAGCCCCCAATTCTCCATCCCCCTGTGCAGCTTGAAGGTTAGGGTGGGTGGAAGAATTTGGAATAAAGGAATGAAGCTGGACCTGGGAGAAAGGACCTGGGTGGGGGGAAGGTGCTATTTTAATTTTTTTTCCCATTCAAATCTAATTTAATTGGCAATAAACTAAATTTCCCCCAAGTCAAGTGTATTGTGCCTGTGATGGTACTTGGTAAGTGACCTCCCCGTCCTTATCTAGACTTATGAGGTTTCTTTTTTCCCCTTATTTTCTTCCATTGTCCTGTTGAGAAGGAGGAGGGTGAGAGCACCTGGATGGGTGTCTGGCAGACAGCGGAAGTCAACTCACCACACATGTAACCTCATGAAGCCAAAAGTACTTTCAATTAACAAGCATTTTTCTATAAGTAACACTGAAAGTAAATTTACAACTGCTATTTTCAAAACATAAAAAAATACACCTAGGATGTCCTGTGGATTGGATGGATCTTCCATGTTTTCACTTTCCACTATATTCTCCCTCTCAAGTTATCAGACTTCAAGTTCACAAAGATACTTATAAAAGAATTGCAAATTTTTACTGTGTGAATCCCTCCTCCCTTGGTCCTGTCAGTGATTATTTGAAGACCTGCTTTCAAATTAAAAAAACACTTGGCAAACAAAAGCATGCCTTTCCACTATAAAATCTACATTACTTTTTTTCATTGATTTTTGCCACATGGGGTTTGTTGCATTCTACTGACAGGAAAATTTCCATGTTGAAAATCTCTCTATGATGTCAACGAAAGCAAGAACTGTGAAGAAAGATTTGCTTTCCTGGTGCAGGAAAGAAGAAGACAGCAGGAAAAAGAGACCAGGTCCATTAACTCTGAATACTGAGTCTAGGCTATTTTAAGAACAACTGCTCTAGGCCTAATTCATGAGGTAGGTGGTCCATTCTTTAATCTGTATGGGATTTTATTTTTTAATGTTTGTAATTCTTGATTTCTATTTCTGTTTCTCTCTTTAGATACCTTTAGTAATAAAGAAGAAAGGAATGGGAAAGCAAGGACATGCATGACTGCCCTGTGAAAAACACATTTGGGAAAGGAGGAAGTGAAATCCTGAGCCTGTTGGAGACTTGAACATACATAACACAAATATGTACTTTCATAGCAATTTTATATGATTTATGCCAACTAAGCAACAATCACTAAGATATTCTCTTCATATAGCGAAAAGCTTGATGAACTAGCCAAAGCCACCTCTCTTAAACATCACAGACTTTTAAAATATGCTACAGGGCTACCACAGAAATATGTAACATATGTAATATGTAACATATGTAATATGCAACATATTTAGTAGGCAATCATCACAAAAACTGATTTTAACAACAGTTTTACAGATCTGTTATTCCACTGGTATAAGTAGTATAATTGCAGGTATAAATAATGCAAGTTTTGGCCTTGAAACTTTTATTTCAAAGCCTTATTGTTCTTTCAGATATGGAATCTTTCATTAAAAAATTAAATACTACCTGACTGACTTCCTTTTCTTTTGCGCCAAAACCATTTTTTGGATAGAATTACATATGATGCTGGATTCTCTTGATGGTTTATTAATTAAAAGGCTGGAGGATATTTGACAAAAGATTTGCTTTATAAAAAAACCTATTTATCTGTATTCAGAAATATAAACTATGATATAATGTAAGCTTATTGTCAGAAGTGCAAAGTACTACAGAATCTGTCCCTCTGGATTTTGAAAATGCTACAGTTTGATAAAAAGCTCATCAGTTGAGAAGGTGGGATACAGGGTCTTACAAATAATGTAATTCTGCTTTTTCATTCAGCCTGTGAACTCCTTAGTGTGACACCAGTATCAGCTTCATTCATATTAAACTAAAGCCATTTATTCATTAAGGAAGAATTCTTACCTCTGGTGATCTGCTGCAGACACTTCATCCTACTGGAGCTGGTGAAATTGATCAGAATCGCACACATGGTGTATTTAGCTCCTAGTCTAACTTTCCACGACAAAGCATTTCATTCGGTTTTACTCCTGTGAGTGGTGGTTAACCTTCTAAACAGTAAAGCCAATGCATAATGTTAAAAAAAAAAAAAAAAGAAAAAAGCTTATCCTTTGGAAGAAAGGTTTTACTAAAAAGATACACATTGTTTGAGGGGAATCATCAAGGAACTCCCACCCCACCTTTCCAGGACTGGATAGTAGCACCAAATCATCCTTGCCACTTGGGTTTGGGAAACAGGCTGGATGGACTCTTGAGAGGTATCACAGTCCCTAAATTTGTAATGATTGTCATCAACAGCACGGAGGTAAAAATGTTGACAACTTGTGTCTAAACAGTTGAGTGATGCTGTAGCTATACCTTTGTGCTGCAGTATAAATAGCAAGGATGTCAAGAGATGTGCATACTGTTTTATATACTATAGATGTTGTCTGTGCACATTTGAAAAGTATTTATAATGAGTATTGGTATTTAATAGTCCCTGATACTTCCCTATGTGCCCGTTTTTCTGTTTAAATTCAGGAATGCAGCATACAGCGCTATATTGCTAAAGTACACAGGATTGAGAGTATTTTAGCTGTGGTGTGTTTATTTACAGATGTGCTCTCTAAAGCAATCAGCTCCCCCTGTATTTTTTTTGGAAAAGAAATTCCATAGAGCAAGAGCAAATGGAACTTAATGGTGGAAATGTCTCATATGTTTAAAAAAATTAAATTAATTTTTCTTCATATTCAGGATAAGGGATAGCAATTTGGCTACTGTGCAGGATTAATTTCTGGAAGTCTATTGTAATAGTGGCTTTTCAAAGGATGTTGACATTTTTCAAAAATTAAAGATAATACAATCCAAGATAAGGAAACCTAAGGCTTTATGAAATCTTTCTTACCTGGGTGTTGATCAGGGGCTAACCTATACAAGAAGCCCAGCTGTAAAATCTATATTGTCCACAGAACACCACAAGAAACATCTTTAGGAGCTGCATGTTTTTCAGAAATACAGCAGCAAATCAGCAAATGATCTTTAAAAAATTGTGTGATCCTGTCAAAAAAAAAATTTATACATATGACTGGCTCAAATTCATCTGGGTAGCTAAATACGGGAAGCAAACAAACTCTGCCAGGATTCAGTGTGAGAACTCATTACATAATTTTAAAGAGCTATAATATCCTCTATCTTTCAAAATGTTACTGTTCCATTTGCACAGTATAAAAGCACAGAGCTTTATGAGCTTTATGTATGCTTATTTTATGCAAACAGCTTTTTGAGAATAACATTTCTGTGTTAGACTGATCTTAAAAATTGGACAGGAGTATCTACAGATAGACCTGAGATGTAGGTGCTAGTAACTTAAAAGACTGTACTGTTGAGGATGGTAATTTTGGGTTTTTCTCAGGTAAAATCAGTAAAGAGATTTTTAGTAAAGAATTACTAAGAAAAACCTTCAAAGATACCAAAGGTATTTTCCTTGATGACAGCAGCAGCCACGTGTGCTAGTTTTGGCTGGGATAGAGTTAATTTTCTTCTGGTAGGTAGTATGAGGCTGTGGTTTGGATTTCTGCTGGAAACAGTGTTGATAACCCAGAGATGTTTTAATGTTTCTGTTGTTGCTGACCAGAGCTTACACAGAGTCAAGGCCTTTTCTGCTGCTCACCCAACTCTACCAGCAAGGAGGCTGGGGATGCACAAGGAGCTGGGAGGAGACACAGCCAGGCCGATTGACCCAAGGGATTTTCCAGGCCATAAGGTGTTATGCTCAGCATGCAGAGCTGGAGGAAGAAGAAGGAAGGAGGGGACATTTGTTATTTGTCTTCCCAAGTAACCACTAGGCGTTATGGAGCCATGCTTTCCTGGGAATGGCCCAACACCTGCCTGCCCATGGGAAGTGGTGAATGAGATCCTTGTTTTGCTTTGCTTGTGTGCAGCCTTTGCTCCACCTATTAAACGGTCTTTATCTCAACACACGAGCTTCCTCACTTTCACCCCTCTGATCCAGTCCCCCATCCCACTGGGGGAGTGAGCGAGGGGCTGCCTGGGGCTGAGCTGCCAGCTGGAGTTAAAGCACACCACCATGGAATACATCAAGACCTGGTTCCTGTCAATGCCAAGTGTAAGAGTTTATGCCCCATAAACTTCAAATTATGCTTAACTTCTCAGTCCTGATTCACGGACTGCAATGGAAGGTGTCCTTTTTGCTTCCACCACAGAATGAGTTTGGCTCCTGCAGTGGATATACACAAAAATGTGGCCAGCTGGCCTGGAGTCATGTTGTGTCTTGTATTGTCTGAGCCCTGCAGATTGCACACTGCAGTGGGGGAAAAGAGGCTGCTTGTAGACTGAAACAATCAGTGGATTGTCTTCGATCTCCAGGCCCTTTCTTGCAGAATGGAAAACATTTTTTGATTCTCATTACAATCAGAAAGCATTGAAGGAACTCAGCACCTCACACAGTGTATTATGAGTAATTGCAAGAGAATTTTTAAAAATGGAAGCAGTAAACCAGAAGTTAACATGGAAACAAATTGCCAATGAACATGTAGAATATTTCTATGGCTAGTCTTGTCTCTCTCTGCCTGTCCCTAGGTTTACCTGGATTCCAGGCTCTTCCCTCTCTTGACACCATTGGCAGGAGGCATCCAGGCCAATACATCCTCTCCCCTGCACATCTTGCTGACACTTTGTTTTCTCCACTGTCCTTGTACACATCAGGATACCAGACATGTCTGTGGTAATATCCCTACTCTAACTAAGGAAATTCTAGGGTCTAAATAAATTCCTCAAACTGTGGCTATATATTAATATACCACGTTGTAGCAAAAGATAACAATTTTTGTTAGATCAATAAATAAAAATAATACAAGCTGACTAGAAATGCACAGGCACCTTTTCAAAATCAAAGAAGTATGACACTTCACCCTGCACTTTAGAGACTCATTTTTATCTTTAGGATGTCACAACTACTGCTTCTGCTTCTTGCTGTGTGTGCTCACTACTACTGATGTCTTTTACACTTGAAACAGTCCTAACATGACCTGTTTATTATCTAGACTGAACTTTTAAAAATTACATAGGATTCAAATGGTACATATATGTTGTGCTAATTCTTGATATCAGGTAAATTTAATCAGATATTCATTATATTTGTTGAAAACCTCAAGAGACTCTAAAAACAGCCACAAAGGGGCAGCAGACATCTGCATTCAAATGTTATGATGCTTGTATGCTTTCCTCACCAGTTTTTCTGTTTAACCAAAAAACTCCAACAATCCTAGAAAATTGTGAGGCTAGGTTTTTCTTTTGGGAAACACAATCTTCACTTCCTTCCTGAAAATATCATAAAAAGATGCATACTTGCAGGCAAAAACCTTTATAAATGTTTTTTAGTAGTGCTGTCTTCAACCATCTTTTTCAAGGAGGTGTGGTGCCTAATATTCAAGTCTAGGCCTATTATATTACCACCCTATCTTTTGATTTTTAGAGATAGTGTTAAAAAAATGCACAAGAAATTACTGATCCTCACTGAAAGAGAAATTGCTAGCTTTTGTTGTTTCTGCACTAAAGGCATCAAACGAGCTCTGAAAACTCCTTGAACAAGCAATTTCCTCGGTAGAAGATAATTTTTACTGTTGATAAGATTGAATGTCAGTTCTAATATAAACCTTCTACAATATAAGAGAAACAAAAAAAAAAATCACACTTCTGAACAACATTGCCTATTTACTGAGTTTTAGGACAGAAACAAAGGTATTTTGGTAAACATCTTGCACAGAGCTATGCATAAAATTTAATTTTTACTACGTGCTTTCTGTCATTTTCATTGCGATTTCTTTATTTTACTGTAGAAACCACTATTTTCATTAGTGGGCATGCAACTAAGATTATTTTAAAGAATTTCAGAAAATTGCAACTCCATTTAAAAACAGTAGCCTATGTATACTTGTATACAGAAGTATCAGTAGTCTAACTTGATAGGATCTTATCATAAACTTCAAGTAGTATAGCAGCTTGCATATCCTTTTCTGAAACAGAACTACTTGAAATAGCAGACATGCAACATTTCTTTTTTTGCATATGATTTATTGCAAAGTTTGCGTTGCAGTTACAGACTTCTGAATAAAAGCACCCTGGAATTTTAGTGTTTCATTTTCACCAATTTAATTTTTCAGGATGTAACTATATAAGCTAAAATTCTCATGTTTATTCCCTCAGATGTGCACATCTCTCCAAAGTTAAAAGGAAAACCATTCAGTTTATTTTTCATGATCTGAAAGTTGTAAGAACCCTGTGGTTTTCATACTTACAGAAAATTGTTCAGTTGTTATTTCCAACTGGATAACTCAGAAATTTGCTAACGTAATTCTTCAAACTTTTAATGAACAAAATTACCGAGCTGAAATATTAGGTTTACTAAATTTATGTTGATGAGGCAAACTCCTTCAAACTCTGTCCTTACAACCTCTGCAACAACTCCACATACTCAGTATGTAGTTCAGATTTTGATTCTGCAGGCAGTGATACCCACATACTGATGCATGACAGAATCATAACTGTGCACAGAGAGGCAAATGGTAAGCTTATTACTGTGCCTCAGCAGCTTGGCTGGTAGAGTTCTTGTAGGAGGTACTGCTCTTCTCTTAGCAACAAAATTATGCCATAAGTGTTTCCCCAGTCCAACAGCTTGAACTACCCTTGTCTTTGTGCTTTGTGCTCTCCATGTAGACTGTCCAAGCTGGAAGAAAGACTTACTAAGAAGGACCTTCATCCTGTTTAAATTCTGAGGATGCTGACAAAGATACTGATAAAGGGAAGCAAAGATTCCTTTTCCAATATAATAAAGTGTCAGCTGTGCTGAAGGTACAACTTGTCTCTGACTCTTTCCCCTCTACTTTTTAGTACAAAAATCACATTACTCTCTAAATGTGATATTGTACCACAAATGAAAAGACAGGTGAAAAATCAAGTGATGCATTTCCCCTGACCTGCTTCAGAAGGTTTGTTTTAAGGTTTATCTTTGCTGAAAGAGTCAGTTAAGGTAAGTTTGAGTTAACTTTCTTCCTCCAGGCAGCTTATCTACTCTGAGTAAAGAGCAGTGACCTACACCAGCCTTGCTAAAGTGAGAGTCACCATATTTTGTGATGATGCAACTACAAAGAGTCATTTGATTAGCAGCTCAAAATCTTAGCAGTTGGATTAAACTAGCCCCTGTTGGTACAACCCCAGTACGTGCATTCATACGGACTTACCTTGCACCCATTCCTCCTCAGTATATCCATGAAATGATTTCCCAACCTCTGTTGGATTCTCACTTGTGCTGTGACTTGGGTTTTTTGGTTCTCATGGTAAACCAGACTAGTGCATTGAACAGCTGTTCTTCCTGACAAATTGTATTTCAGTTACATCAGTGAACCAGTTCAGCTTACCACACAGCCTTAAAAAACATCGGGTCAGCGCAACGAAGATGGTATATAAATGTCTAAGGCAGGTGAAGATGATTCTGCAAGGCCTCATTGCTGCAAGAAAGAGGTGCATGGGGCCACTCTAAATGAGCGTGAAGAACATTAAAAAGCTGCCAGCCAAATCCCATCAAGGTTATGGCACTAACAGGCACATACATGATGGCTTGATGTATAAAAATGGAGCAAATCACACTTGTGGCAGCTGCTTACAATAAAGCTGTGCATCTGAAAGCATGAGAAATAAACAGGCTGTGTATTTAGAGGCATGCAATTAAAATGTGACAAAATTACCTCTTATGTGTCCAAGAGTAAATTTGTCACTCCTAGAGCAGGGCCATATTGCTTCTAGAGGTTGAATCTTGTTCATGGCTTTTAAAAATTTGGACAGCTAAAAATACTGGTTAACCCATTCACACGTTCATGCCTTCTGCTGGGTCTGTGGATGCTGCATTCACTGTAGAAATACTAAACTACTGTTAAGGTAGCCTAGCCTAGGTACTTTCAGTTATCAGGACATTCAACCAGTAACTCTGTGAAAGCTATCCAATTAAATGCATATCCAGCAATTTCAGCTATTGTTGTTAGTATACGAATAAGCATCAAACAAAGGGGAAAATTGCTTGCAGCTAAAAGTAAATGGTGGAGAAGAAGCCCTCAGAAATGGAGGGATAAAGGAAATATTACAGAAAACTATGCAAGAAGTACATATGACTCCATATATAATGACTTGTGAAGGAACATTAATACTCACTTAAAATACTTCCAATGAAGAAATTCAGTCCAAAGCTCTCAGCTTTTATGCACCAATATTCAGAATGAGTAGAACCAGAGGTGAGGTTTGCAGAGACAGAAAAAGTGGTAATAGAGGGTCTCACATGCCTATAAAGTTTTTTGGTAAGAACAGGAGCATGTTTTCCACAAATGCATATTGGTCATGAGTACAGTGGGTTCACTGGTTTGAGGATCTCTGCTGAATCAGAAATGGTAAAAACAGTGCTACTGTAGATGACGTGCATTTGTTTCTGAATCACTTTCAATTAATAGATACATGTTGTTTACCAAATGGCGTGGATGAGAAGATTTTATTGTATCTTGTTAATAACCTATTCAAATATTTGTTGTTAATTGCTTCGTGTTTGTGAAAAACAAGTTTCCTCATTATCGTGTCACAAGGTAATTGTAACTGTTTACTTTTATGCTAGAGTATCAATTGCTGAAGAAACTTGTTCGCCTATAAAAAGTTCTTAGCAGGAACCGCAATTTCTCAAACACTGCCATGAACAAAACTCCCTTTCCATAGATGCTGAGAAACAGTTAATAACAAGAGGCACTAAAAGCATCAAAAATCCAAATATTTGGAATTTAGATGAAGGCTCATGAATACTGCCTTACTAAATGCCATGCCACATTTATGACTTCAGGGCAAAATATATGAGCACCAGACAATGCGAATATATTAATTAATGCTAATTACATCTCTGCAGTACAGATGGGTTCTATTCTCTTGACATGAGTATGTAATATGTTTGGCATAAATGTCAGTTAAGGTATTTATGCAGAAAAAAATCTGTAGTTTGCAAATACATAATCAGCTGTCTTTTAATTGTGAAGACATTATGTGCTACAGCCCATACAAGTTGACCTGCAATGTGAGTGGTGCAGATCTTCACCATCATATTTACTCCTTTACAATGGCTCCTGTGAATCCTTAGAGGTTTTGCTGTTCCTCATATGTGACTACTAGTACAGCATGGATGCACATGCAATATAGGCAAATGTTGCACAGCCTCCTCTGTCTCATTTAACTGAGGATGAAGGGGAGGAAAGATTTTCTCCTTCAAAATCCACTCCCTGAAATCCACCCCTGCTACATGTACTAAGGGTGACTCAGATACACCTGCACTACTTCTGTTGATCCCAGTGTCTATTCCTACACTACAGGCACAGCTCTTTGTGCCAGCTGGTTATACTCACTGGTGTGGACAGGAGGTAGGATTTCTGTCTCCATTCATTTCCATCCCTTTGGACTTCTGAGCATCACAATTACTAACCTCCAACAAGTATTCTGTTCATTCAGAATCAAAGAAACATAGAACCATAGAATCATACAGTGGTTCGGGTTGGAAGGGTCCTTTGAAGGTCATCTGGTCTGACACCCCATGCAGTAAGCCAGGGACACCTTCAGTTAGGTCAAGTTATTCAGAACTCTGTCCAAACTGACCTTGAATGTTTCTAGGAATTGGGGCATTTACCACCTCTCTGGGCAACCAGTGTTTCATCATATAAAATGTCTGAATCAACCCTCTTTTAGTTTCAAACAATTTCCCCTTGCCCAATTGCTACAGGCCGTATTTAAAAGTCTGTCCTCATCTTTCTTCTAAGCCACCTTTTAGTACTAAAAGGCTGCAATGCGATCTTCCCAGAACCTTCTCTCCAGGCTGAATAACCCTCATTCCCTCAGTCTTCCTCCATACAGGAGTTGTTCATCCTATGTCCTGATGTTCTTCCTAGTGTTCTGCTTTATAGCAGAGGTGTTCCATCCCTCTGTTCAGTTTTATGGCCTCCTCTGGACTCCCTCCAACAGGTCCACATCCTCCTGTGCTGGGGACCCCAGAGCTGGATGCAGCGCTGGAAGTGGGGTCTCACCAGAGCAGAGGGGCAGAATCCCCTCACTCACCCTGCTGGCCACGCTGCTTTGGGTACAGCCCAGGATACATTTGGCTTTCTGTGCTGCAAGTGCACATTGCCGGGTCATGTCCGGCCTCTCATCCGCCAGCACCCCCAAGTCCTTCTTGGCAGGGCTGTTCTCAATCCCTTCATCTCCAACTTGTATAGATATTGGGGCTTTCCCTGACCCACATGCAGGACCTTGCACCTGCCCTTGTTGAATCTCATAAGGTTCACATGGACTAATTTCTGAAGCTTGTCCAGGTCTCTCTGGATGGCATCCCATCATTCAGGAGTGTCAACTGCATCACTCGGCTAAGTATTGTCTGTTCAGTGGATCTGTCTGTTCAGTAGATCAGGGCCTGCAGTTTTTTGCAGCAGATACAGTCATTTGCATGCAGATACAGTCTAGTTACAAGGTAACCAACAACGAATTTAAATAAAGGCCAAGCAAAACAAAGATAGGCAATTTTTACAGTTTACTCTTACATTTTCCGAGGTTTGGGATTAGATGGCTATTTCCCGTGTGACTGAGGGAACTGACCTTTATATTTCTTCCAGGCCCTGACATAAGGGCATATTCTAATTGTCCATGCTAGTTGATACCAAAGGGAAACACCCTGACTGTGAGACACAGACAACCAAGCCTTGTCCCTCGCATACCACCTCCTTCCTCAGTCCCTTATTAGGTCACTTCAAAGTTCTTGCGTGGTCCTGGAATTTTTCTAAAGCTTTCCACTGGGAAAACACCACTTTCCAGCTCAGCGGAAGAAGAAAAGGAGGCAAAACCTGATGGGATTAGGGAAATTCCTGCCTCTGTAATGATGTGGTAAAGGCAGCGCTTCCCATTGCTCCAATATTATTGTCCAAAATTTTCCAGCTTATAACATCCAGGTTTTATTTCTCTATCACACTGCAAGTATTAGCTGCTTGGGCTCAAATTCTCAAATTTTGTTGCCTAAGACTGACTAATAAACATCTTACATTACCAGAGGTAGAAACTTTTCATTACTGAAGTTGTTTCTTCAAGTCCTCGGTGTGGTGAGAAATAAAATCAGGATAATTATTGCTGTAACCTAATGCAGATCCACTCTGCAATGACTGAGGGGATCCTTAGAAAGCTGTTATAATCTCTTGCCTGTCAGTCATCCTAGAGTTCTACAAGTATTGCTACTCAACCACTACCGGCATTCAGTTTATGGAATCCAAAAGTTTGGTTATTCTTGCAGTAAATGCTAGAGAATAAGCAAACAGCAGTGGGAAACAGTGCAGGAAAGAGAAAGAAGGGAAAACTGCACTGGTCTGATGGGACAGTCTTAGGGAGTTACTTTTACTTTCTGTCTCTGTCACATAATTAAATATTACCCAAGTACATTAATCTAGGCTTCTCTTATCTTACATGATCATCAATTTTGCATTTGTTTTCTGAATATGGGACTTGAAGCACTGCAGTTTCATTTGAGAGAGTGCCCATAGCAACCTCTGAACTTAACAAATGCACTTAAAATTTAATGAAGTCAGTATTCTGCTTCTTACACTGAAAAATCACATCAAAATGACTACTGAAAATTAGTAAGCACCTTTGACCTTAATGTCTCTGTGTGTTTAATAGTCAGTAAAAGAAGGAGAGTAGTAATCTCTAATCTCATTTGTGAAAATAAATATTTGGGAACTATTCAGTTCCTATACTGATGTTATTATGGAAGAAAGAAAACTTTTAATTCAGAGCAGGAGCTGAATTGTTTACAATAAATAGGGCATAAACTACACTGCACAAGGAGGTGAAAACACTTTATTGGAGAATTGGTTGTTAAAAGAGCTCAGTGCCTTACAGTGTGCCTTGCAGTGCCTTGCAGTGTCTTGCAACTTCAGTGTCCTGCTAATGTAGTTTTTGTATTTAATATCTGCAGCAGTAGTCTGTAGTACCTCAAGCAGAATTAAGCTCAGGGCTTTAGAAGATGATATTTAGAATCTAATTTTTTAACAGTAAAATTATTTTAGGTTATAGAAGTGATGGAAGATAATTTCATGATCAGTTTTACTGTATGAACAATGCTGTTTTATACTGTAAAATCAGTTTCTGAAATCCCTCTTATGTCTAGACATATTTTAGAGTTTTGTGGTCTGTGCAGAAAACCAAAGGTGTTTCTTTCTCTTAAAAATAATTTTCTGAAAATCTTCTTAGTTTCAACTACAGACACTTGTAAGTGGAATTATGGTAATAAGTGAGAAAAAATTAATCAGTCACAGAGCAAAGGAACATTTTTGTTTCTATTTGTTTCTCTTACTCTTTTAATCTTGCTATTTACTAATCCCCATTTACATAGCTCCAATAACAAATGCAGACTTCAGGGGAAGGTTTAATGACTTTTTACATCCTCTCTAATTATTCTACAGCAGAATCAGGCAACACCAGGACTTATATTTATATTACTAGTCTGTCAAAATCACATAAAATTAAACAACAAAAAATATAGTTAAAAACATTTCAGGACTAACAGGGAGAAAACAAAATAAAAATATTTATTGCCTTTGAGAGTCAACATGAAGCAGTAGCTTGGAGTAGATGTATATACTTACACTTTTCCTGGGCATATATGAAAAGAATCAGAGGCCTGCTGGGGACAGCTCTTTAAGAATACTGTATTTCAGTGATTACAGGGTTGGCTAGTGCAGCCAGGAAGGAAGGGGTGCCATAAAACCATACAAGACACCTACAGGAATTCTAAATGAAAGCCATTTTTTTTAAAAGGGGTGAAAACAGTAGGGTTAAATAAACTCAACTTCAGAGAATCAAAGAGAAAACAGTCAAAGACGTTAATCTTAGCTGCCTGTAACAAGGGAACAAATTACAAAAACTTTAAACCTCTTCTGGCACAACAATATCACTGCCAATCACCTAAAGGCAGAAACAGAATATATAATCAAGGGACATTAAGCATGTACAAAGGATTATGACTATAAAAGAAGTCCTTCCCTAGTATTATGATAGTAGTCTTCAAGGTGGAATGATGAAAAGTTTCAAGTTTGATGGCTCATTTCTGATACTGATGCAGTTAGCCTGGATTTCTCTTGGCCTACTCAATCAGGCATAAGTAATCTCCCTCACAGCTATTTTGCCCTTATTTGCTGCATCTGGGGTTTTATTAAGGGGAAGGATGAAGTGACACAGATCTCTGAACAATCCTGTTGTAGTTTAACAGGCTAGTAGGGTATGTCTCCTTACCTTTGCTTCTAGGAGATGAGTTTGTCCCAAGACATTTGAAGGCTTTTATCTGATTATAAAGAAAATATTTGTGACTTTAGAAACACTTTGGAATATAAGAGATACAGAGCTTATACCCACCCTATAGTTCTGCACAAAAATATAACCTTATTGGTTTAAATGACAGTTTGTAAAAATGACATGGCTCACACAGACCTTCACTCTGCAGACAGGTCTGAGTGAATGGATACTTGCTCTTTTGAATAATAGCAAAGATTGTAATATATATGGATAATTTTTTTTTCGTTTCTCAGAGCTAGATTTTCAGAAGGCAGGGATAAATATCTTTGAAAAGCTCATTACCTTTAAGGGCCTTGCACCCAAAGTAAATAGCTGATATTGAAGATTCTAGAAAGGTTATCTCAGGTTTTCTTCTGTGAAAGAAGGCGGGAGGCACATATCCTCCTCAGATGCAATATGGGGCTTGCTTCTGCTGCTGGGCTTTTCTACTCTTACTTCTGCTGATACAGGTAATAGGAAGTAGGCTCTCCTGAAGCATCCTGTGTGCTCTGCTCTAGTGATCCGTAATCCACAAAAAATTCTACCTGCTCCAGTGTGCAGATGTGGGCGCACAGAACATCATGCATACTAGCTTGCTGTGCTCTCAAGGCCCATTAGGTATTTTGTTTGCAAGCAAGCATTTAGTTAGGTGTGGACACAGATTTTAGAGCTTTCTGGAGGAAGAAATCTGGTGCCTGTTCAGGACCCCCTTGCCTGCTCAGGCTCTGCCTACATGGGCTGTGGCAGCCCTGGGCAGAGAAGACTGTGACACTGTGGAAGTACCACGCCAAGAGAGGGCAGGGTCAGCTGTGGAACAACCACAGGTGGCAGCTGCCAGTGTCAGAGATAAAGAAACACATTTAAATCTTTGTCATCTTGGCTCCTTGTTCCTTGCCTCATCCTCAAGTCTAACCTTAGAGTACAAATGCTGCCAACACATTGCACTAAATTTAAAGCAAAAAGTGTTTCTCCCCCAAGCATGATTAAGCAAAATATTTGGGCAACTGGAAGTGAGCTTTTTACCAAAGGAATAAATATTTGCTGAGAGAATATATTGAATCAGGGCATGGTATTGATCTTAGTAAAACGTGCTCAATTGTTACATATCATGCTTTTAAAAATGAGTAAGTAAAAAAAAATTTGAAATTGTCCTTATAAAAATGAGAACAAATTACCACTGGCTGTTTGAAAAATGAGCTAGGAGAATGTGACAAAACACAGGGAATAACACTAAGCAGTGAGTGTCAAGCCAATGGAGAGGAATTTGACTGTGAGAAACAGTTGCTGAGCACGTAAATAAAATTATAGACGATTAGAGATGGAGTGAGAAAGAAAATAAATATACACAAAGACAGCATGAATAGCTGCATGCCAGCATGCAGTCAAAATAATATGAATTTATCACACACATTTCAGACAAACCATTCCTCAAATGTCAGAAAAAAATAAGACTCTAATGAACGTAGAACACATATAGCCCACCTACTGCACTCAAACTGTAAAGATATGGGTCTAACATATGTCTTAAAACCCAAGGACAATAGAGATTCTACACTTCCCTAGGCAATTTACATCAGTATTTGGGATCTTCCTGTTAAAAAATCCTCTCTGTGGTCTACCTCAAATCTTCTTTGCAACAGCTTTCTACATTTTATTCTTCCTTCTTGTGACTTAGTAAACAATTTTTCTTCCTTCTTTAATTCTACTTTATACATACTGAAAGTTTTCAGCATACATTAAAGATCTGCAATGCTTTTCATGTTTCTTATAGGTCATATTCCTTGGACTATTTTGACGCTTACAAATTTTTTTTCTGGGTAATTTTGTTTGAAATGCAATGCCAAAACCTGGCCAGTTTTCCAGCTAGTGATTTACCAGAGGTGAACTGAAGAGAAACATTCCTTCAAATTCATGTCTTTACTTCACTATTTGATACTTTCCATTTTCTGTCTGACATTTCTGACATTTGCTCTGCTTGGCACATACTATATCCCTAAGAACCTTTTCTGCAGAATTCCTGTCTAGAATATCACAAGCATTTCATAAGAACCTGTGGCCTTTCATGCTTGACTGAAAGGCAGTGCAACCCAGAACCATATTCAAAGCTGAAGCCAGAATGCAAAACTGCCAAGAAAAGCATAGCAGTGATCCTACCTCTGTTATGTCTTCCCAGTCAAAGAGTTTTCTGGACTGAAGGCGATTGTATTTTAGAGCTACAAATGGACTTTTCCGCATCCATTTATCCATCAATCCATCACTTTGGGAACTAATTTTTCCTTTTACATTCCAAAGTATTCTGCAACAATGAGACCCACAATTTACTTAATATATTAAGATTTTGTAATGTTTGCATTGCTCCCTGATAATTTCCTCAAGGGCTTGATAGTTTTTGTGAGCTTAGAAACAATTAATAAGCACTCCTTATTCATCTTATTAAAACCATTTATGATTTTATAGCTCTGTATAATTTCCCTCTCTATCTTCTCCAAGCATGGAAAGTCTTGGCACTTTTTCTCCTCCCTTGTACAGAAGCTGCTGCTCTTCTCAGTGACTGTCCCTCCTTTGTAGTATTTTTTCAAAATTCTGTAACACCTCTTTTCAAAACACATTATTAGAACGGTATGAAGTGTTCAAAAGGAGGACCATGATGAGTTGACAGTGATAAACGGGATTTTCTGTTTTGTTCTCCCCATAACTAGTAATTTCTAACATCCTCTTTGTTGTTTTTTCCCCACCTCCAGTGGTTTCAGATCTCTTTCTGAAAGATAATAGATGCCACAGTTTGAGACAGCTGTTATATATTTATAATTATGGTATTTTTACCTCATGTGCATGGTATTACACTTGTCACAGTTTTATTTGGTTGTTTTTACTGAACAGACCTTCAGTATTTTAAGATCTCTGTGGATTTCTTTGCTGCCAGTTTTATGTTTGTCTAGCATGCATAATACTTCATCATCTGAAAATTTTGTTCTTTCACAATTGCCTCCTTTTCCATATGGTTATGACTATTTTACACACCCAATATTATAACTCAGATTCCTAGGGGGATCTCCCCTCATAGTTTCTTCTCATTGTAAAGTCTGATTATTTAACATTATTATTGTTTTTATATCTTATGTATAACACTGTAAGTTATTTAGGCACCTTTGATAAAAATATCTATGAAATAAATATTAAACAGATGACAGGTATCTTATTTCCTTCAGAGATCTGTAACAGATGGTAAAGCATGACTCCCAAACAGAAGTTCTGCTGGTTGTCTGTCAGTACATTGCATTTATCTATGTATCTGCTTGAATAATATTTAATTAAATAGAAAGAAAACTGATTGAAAAGATAAATCAGATTTATGAGTCAGCAGTATCCAGAATTTCTCTTGGAGCCTGTTTTAAGCTTGGTGTCACATTTTTTAATTGTCCAGACCACTGGCACTAAGAGGCTGATTTAAACCACAGGTTATATACTTCAATACTACTGCTCAGCAGTTTCATGTTTGAATTTCTTTACAACTGTGGGTTGATAACCACCTTGTCCTTGTTACTTAGGATGGTTAATTTAAGTGGTTTGTTGTAAACACCTTTTTGTTAATATTTGAATTGAGACAGTTCCTCAGACTAATCACTCGTAAAGAGGGGTGCTAAGAAATGACGTGACCTTCTTTTCAGTGAAAACTGATGCAAAGAATTAGTTTAGCTTTTTCTGATATTGTTTATGTTTGTTGGGTGCTGCTTGTGATCACAAATCTGTTGCACTAATGGTCTGGTGAGCTGCTTCTTTTCAATGTGGTTTAGATGGCTGTGAGTATTTATCTAGGGCTTCAGAATAGTGTTTTTGAACTTGTCTGTGATAATACCTTTAGCGCCATAGAGATTCTTCAGCTGGTTTTTCCCCCCCTCTTTTGGACATGACTACATTTTTTTAAAGTTATTTCTGTGTTTTAGCATCTTTCTTCGTAGTTGAATCAGTACATTGCATTTATCGTTATTTCGGTTTAAAATGTTTTTAATGCATTTGATGTCTTTCTAGTAGAGGGTATTCATTGACACTTGGCCTATAGCATTACATTTTTATAGTCTCCAATCCAATGTAAACTCTTTTAAACTTCTTCTTTCAAATTTTTCTTTTCTTCCAAAAATTTGAATGTTACTGTTGAAGAAGTCTTGCCACATTTTCTCCATAGCCTTTACAATCTCAGGATGGGCTATTCACTCCTGATTGCTGGAAATCTTCACAGCATGACAGCAGATAATTGAAGCCTGTCATTATTATAATTTCTGACCTCACTAATTTCTCCAGCAGTTTGTGATAATTGTTACCATTCCAGTAATATGATAGACTTCATCTCTAATATTACAGTTCTTTTTACGAATATAACTCACAGAAGTTCATGTACACACATACTCTGTAGCATCCTTACCTAATTCCCTAGCATTATTTTTTTAATTACTAATGCATGCATGCCACCCACACAGTGTCTATTCTTACCTGAGAGAAGGATTTCATATTTCCACACTCGAAATATGCCTTGTGTCAAGAGAATGGAGACAGGCTCTTCTCAATTGTGTCAAGCAATAGAAGAAGATGCAATGGGCAGAAAGTGATGCACAGGAAGTTCCACCTGAACACAAGGAAGAACTTCTTTACTGAGTGGGTGATTGACCACTGGAACAAGTTGCCCAGAGAGGTTGTAGAGTCTCCCTCACTGGAGATATTCAAGAACCATCTGGACATAATCCTGTGCCATGTACTCTGGGATGAGCTGCTTGACCAGGGAGGTTGGACCAGACCAACCACTGTAGTCCCCTCCAGCATGACCCATTCTGTGATTGTGTGATCCTTTTTGTGGACTGCTTTTTGAATTCATCAAAATAATTTTCAGTTCTCATGCTGGCCTTCTGTATGCTTGCAGATTCTTCAACTTGAAATAATCTATAAATTGAAAAAATACACCCAGTTATGAATAAACATATTTAATGGTATTCAACCAGGATAGAGCCTTAAAATACTTTTCTAGTTTCCTAGTAAACCATTGATAAATTCTCTTTACACATGGTTTCTTAATTACATTAGCTTGCCTATGAATGAGAATCCCACATAAGAAAACATCAAAAGCCTTCCTGAAATCTTGCTAGATTCCACTTCTTGGTTTCTTGAGGTCTATTACTCTTAGGAAGGAAATTAGGTGACCTCTTAAGATTTGTACTTGGCGGGTGTAAGTTGGCTTTTACATATCCCCTTTACCTTCAAAATGCTTATAATAGTGTCTTTCACTACTTGCTTCATTATCTGGAGGGACCAAAGGTAAACTGTCAGGTTTGTTAAATCCTTCTCTTGTCTTCCTCCTTCTTTTAGAAACATAAATAGTGAGTTTACCCTATTCCAATGCTTACATGTTGTAATACAGAATGAGTTAACATCAATGATGAATTAACCAAATCCAACTATTCTTTTGCTGTGCAATAGCCCAGGGCTACTACAGTCCTCTGTGTGCTGTAGCCTATTCCTTTGCACATAACAAACTGAACTCACTAGCTGTCTGGGACTAAGTCTGTGCTACATACTCAATGCAACAGCAAAAATTGTAAGACAAAAATGTTTATCAGACTAGTGATAAGACCAAATCCACACGGTTTTCAGAACTATTCTCTAATATCTATACTGCTTAATACTATATGGTTACCAGCTGTGCAGTAGTTCAAGGAGATGTGTTATAAGCAAAGTAAATGACAGAATTAATTCACCTGAGAGGCAGCTGGCATGGTGCTTGGACAATATATTTTGAGTGGCCAATTAAATATCACATAGTAAGTTTGCTTGAAGGAAATAACAGAAAAGTGTGCCAAGTGGATGAATGAAAAATGATGATTTGCTCACCAACTTTGTCTCTAACACATTAAAAAATACAATTAGTAGAAGTTGTGGGATAAGAACAGTTTTAACAAGAGTCATGATTGACAAAATATCCTCTGCCAAAATATCCTCTGCCAACATCAGTTCAGTTCAGTTTCATTAGCAAAAATTTCATTCACTCAAGTACTGTCAAAATGTGGAAGAGAGACCCAGTAGGTCAGCATCAGAGCAGATCAGTCCTGCTCATTACAGGGATTGATTCTCTGTTTGAGGTTTGATTCCTTGTGACTATTTGTCATTGCCATCCATATTCACCTTGAATGGAGGTTGCTGAAATATATTGACACTGATATATCTGCTCTCTTTCATAGCTGAATACCATTTATGGGAATATACTGAATAATATACTGAATATTATTTATGTAATCACATATTAATCTTATGATTCCTGATCCTTTAGTGCATATCTCTCTTAGGCATTCATGGATTTTGAACACTGAAATAGGAGCAGCCCTGTGTCACAATCACATTTGCTGCACAGTTTCTTTTATCCAGAACTGTGTTGTGCTTTGTACTTCTCATTCGTACCTTTAATTAATTGCGTTGTGCTTTGTACTTCCCATTTATACCTTTAGTTTATTGTCACTGACTTTATTTTGATGAATGTGTCCTTTATTTCGGACTTATAGTCCAAATTAGGCATGTCATGTTCTGCCATCCAAGAAGCAAATCTAATTTGCAGTACAAATGCAAACTGCATTTACCTTTAATGTAGTGGCAATCAACAGTCTATCTATCTCTTTTTGCTTTTCTACAGGTTTTGCCTCCCTTCCTAAGGAAGCAAAATTTACTCTGTTGCACATTCTGTCAGCGTAAGTCTTGCATTAAGCTTTGGAACCTTCTTGAAAATTTCAACTGATTTTGACAGTTCTCAAGGTCTCAGTGTTACAACATTCCCACAAGCTGACTAGAGCCAGGCAGAGTGTAGAAACCCAATCAGTCTCCCACTGAGGGCAGAGCTGCACCACAGTTCATTTATATGGATATTCTCTGCCTTAGACAATGTAGACTAGCTCATTAGCTGCCTCTCACCACTTTTCTTTAGGCCATGAACCTTTCATTTTTCTTTCAGTTCTTTCTATGATTTATCACCTACAGTCCTTCGTTATATGAAACAGTAATTTTATGCTGATTGGGTTAATTGTACGTCGCATTTCTACAAATACTTGTTCTTGGTGCTTTCGACAGTATTATTTCTGGAATCAAGCTTTCTTATTTTTTTTGTTTTCATGGCTTGTTCTTTTTGTTGCTTGATGCTGAGTAATATCTTGTAGGTTTGCTGCTCAAATTATAATATCTCAAACAAAATTTGAAAGGTTCCAATTGCCCTGCAATATAGGACTTGATTTACATAGAGACACAGATATAAAAAAGCTTACAAAAGTAGTTGTTTCCTTTCTAACAGAAATGTTCTTCTGGATTTTCTAAGCACTGTTGCTCTGATTAGATCCAGGACCTGGATGCTTATGTTTACGCTTCCTTGCTTTTACTACAAAACCTAAGAAAATGGTCAACAAACAGGAGATAATCTCATTACAAATCATAAAACCCCATGAAACCTGGCTTAATGAATTCTACTGCTTGTTCTTTCTTTCTTGACTTCCTACTTCTTCCTCCCCCTTTCTGCTATGCTTCTTGCTGTCAGTCTTGCCTGCATTACTTTTAAGCTACTGTGCCTCACTGCATCCTTTCATTCTGAATCTTTCCTGTGCCTTCTTTCTCCCCTCTTTTCATGAATCTCTGTCATTCTCCCTTTCCTTGTCTAAGCCTCCTTCCAGATATATTTCTCTCACTCTCCTATTTTTCTCACTTCCCTCTCTCATTCTACTGCTTCCCATCCCCTCCCACGCTATATCCAACTGCATGCAGACATACACCACGCATGTAACAGAGAAACATAAGTCCTTGTCAATTTTCTGCAGGACTTTCCCCTCACCAGCACATCTGGAGATAAGTTTAGGAAAATGGTCCTTTATATTTTCCTCTGAAAGAATTAGAAATTCTTACATCTTCTCTTTACGCCCCTCTCTTCTGTCTTCAACAGTGTAGATCTGTTGCCACCATCTACATAAGAAAGAAGCTGGCAACACTTTACTTACTCACTAGGTTCATAATTAGGAATAGGTTTTAAATACATTATTTGGCGGAGAACATGATCACCCTGTGAATCTGCATGCTAGACCAGGTCTGCATTTGGCCTCAAATTGCTTATCCAGATGCATTATCCTCCATTTCCTAGTGCATATCACAAAGCCTTAGAAGATACATGCCTCAAATGAAAAATTTCTGAAAGCATGAAGCTCATTTTGTTGCATATCTGTATGTGTTTTGTATTAATCAGATTAATCAGGGATGAGAACATGGATTAAATTAACTTTCTGTTCACTCCACAGGAAGAGTGTACAGGAAAATTCACCGGACTGGAAGAAAACTGAATACGGTAAGAAGTTGCAAATTCATTATATAATTCTGTAAGCAAGTCCTTTATTTTTCCTAATACATTTTACTAGATTAATTATTTTGTTAAGTAAACTATCTTTACTGTGAGAAGCATGCTTTTTTTTACCCAGCCAGGCAGGTAAGCAAAAAGGCAAGAATATTTACACAGAATAACGCCTTTCTTAAAGAAAGGTAGGCAAGACAAATTATTTTAATGTGGGAAGTCATGCTGTACTTATTAGTGATCCATGAGGAGGAATCAAGAATACTTGAACTTCTTGGCTAGTTGAAGTTGAGTTCCCAACAGCACAATGTTCAAGTCCCACTCAAAACACCCAAACAATGTCATCAATTCAGTTAGACTTTGTCTTCCCTGTTCTTTGTAGGAGAGGGCTACTGACTGCACTGATCTGATGATGCAGAATATCTTCTTTGGGCATTACAATGGTCACTTCTTGTCACCTCAGTTGTTTCCAGCTGCATAGACTTTTTCTCAAGAAGAGGATTTGCTCCGTATGCTCTCTTAACTCTCCTGCCATAACCCACTGTCAGAAGGTGCAGCACTGAAATGGGTAGGCTGGATTCCAGCCCCCAAGCAGCCTTGCTGATGACTGAACCACCAGCTTATACTTTCCACAGAACTGCTGTAATCACAAGCTAAATACTTCTAGGCCAGGAATTTTTTCCTGCCTCTGTGTGAAGCTGTGTCACTGTGCAAGCAGGAATCAAAGCTGAAGGGTGTAAAGGGAAAATAACAGAATAGGTTGAATCCATGATCAAATGATGACAAAGACCTCCAGGGGAGAGATGCAATGCAAATTGTTCCCTTTGCTAAACTTTATAGTCGTGCACCAGAAAGCACAGAAGGGAATTAGACCTCATGAGAAGTCTAATTAATTATGAGTTTTAATAACTTTGTAAATAAATGAATTATGGGTAAGACAATACACATAACAGTTTATTTTTATCCCAAAAGGGTAATGAAGCTTTATGTTAATTGGGGAACAGAGCATGAAGATGCAGCTGCTTGTTAGATTGGAATACATACTGACTAAGATTCAGAATTATTCTAGCCCAGGGATTTTCTGTAAGATACTGTCAAGACTAAGGTATAAGAATAGTGTAAACATTGCAATTATGCAAATGTGGATTTGATGCAAATATAACTGAATTTAATTTTAACATTTCAGCAAAAACATGAGGCATGTAAGTATACACAGTTTAAATATTGTAAGCAAGTTGCATTGGATTGTAAAATCGCGTCAGAATAACCAGCTCACATAATTTCATTTGTGGCATATAGAAAAATTTTAATGTACTTTTTTGAGGTGACTGATACAGGAAAAAACAACATAGAATTGTCTGAGTGATCTCACCTTTATCTGAAAGTCAACACATCCGTGGTCTAAAGACTAGTTTATTCATTTCCCATTTATGCATCTTTGGATACAAATAAATAAACAGCATTAATCATAAAACAGCATAAATAAATCACAACCAGAACTCGATATTGTTTTTCCCCTTCCTCAAGTTAAGATTACTCTCAATAGAATCAGGTTGTCTTTGTTACTTTCTCTATAGTCTCCCAGCTCTTCAATTCCTGAGTTAACTGTGCCTTAACAAAAGAGGTCTCTAACTGGTAGTTTAGGATTTTGAAATCAAGGTATTCTGCTTCTTTGGCAAGTGTTTTACCCATTTGGCCATCATGGTCAGAGACTCTAAAAAAGGAGGCTTAATGTGCCTCAATCACAGGATCATAGAATATGCGGAGTTGGAAGGGACCCATCAGGTCGACAGAGTCCAAATCCTGGCCCTGCACAGGACACCCTAGGAATCACACTATCTGCCTGAAAACATTGTCCAAACACTTCTTGAACTCTGTCAGTCTTAGTGTTGTGACCACTTCACTAGGGAGCCTGTTCCAGTGCCCGACCACCCTCTTGGTGAAAAACTTTCCTGATATCTAACCTAAATCTCCTTCAACTCAGCTTCATGCCATTCTCTCAAGTGCTGTTCACTGCTCACAAGAGTGAAGAAATCAGTATCTGTCCCTCTCCTTCCCCTTGTGAAGTTGTTGAAGACCACAATGAGGACTCGCCTCAGTCTCCTCCAGGCTGAAAAGACCAAGAGATCTCAGCAGCTCCTCATACGGCTTCCCCTTCAGACCCTTCATCATCCTCATGGCCCCCCTTTGCATGCTCTCTGCATCTTTTTAAAAATGTGGTGCCCAAAACTGCCCCCAGCATTCAAGGTGAGGCTGCCCCAGTGCAGAGCAGAGCGGGACAATCCCCTCCCTTGCCTGGCTGGCGATGCTGTGCCTGATGCACCCCATGACACGCTTGGCCCTCCTGGCTGCCAGGGCACGGCTGCCTCATTCAACTTGCCATCCACCAGGACCCCCAGGTCCCTTTCTGCAGCGCTGCTCTCCAGTCTCCTGTTCCCCAGCCTGTATACACATTCCAAACTGCCCTGTCTCAGGTGCAGATTCCATCACTTGTGCTTGCTAAAATTCATACAGTTGATGATTGTCCATCTTTCTAATTTGCTGAGGTCTTTCTTCAGGGTCTATCTGCCCTTGAAGGAGTCTGAATTTCTATGTCTAAAATTTGTTTAATATGGAGTTTCAGAATATACAGTTTTCACGGGATGCTTTCAGCAAGGACATTAGATGAAGCCCCATCAAATCAGTAAATAGACTAAGAGTGATATATTAAGGAAAGATGGAATATCTGTATTTGCAGTGAAACACTTTATGATTTGTGATACTTCTTGGTTAGCACATATTACATGTGAGATCCTTCAGGGTTAATGCAACTTTAACTTCACCTCTGCAAAAATGAACTCTGTTCAGTGCAGCATCACAGCATTAATTCACTCCAACTTACAATTATTTTCTCCTAGGAAAAATGACTGTGAAGCCAGGTGCTTCACCCAAAATGCATCCCAAATACAGATAAAATGTTAGTGGTCATAGCGTATGAGGAAAAGTTTAGACAGCTCTTAGATGTCTAAACAGATGGCAAGGCATCTCAGCAGGTGTTAGTACCAGCCCTTTGGCAAGACAAAACCTCTCAGTGGATACTAAACCTACTATCACAACTGTTTGAGATAACGCTTCAATATCCTCTACCAAAAATATATCTCCCTTGCTATAATACTTCATTACATATTTTGGAAGCACAATCCAGTAACTAAGAGAAATTGTTCTGAATTTTGCATTTCTCAAAGCCATACTCACAACTGAGAAACAATTTTAAAAGAATTTGATCATCGAGTTGTAACAGAAGCCTTACTTCTCACCAGCTCTCAATCATCTAAAAGACAATGAATAAATAAAGATTCTGCTTCAAACTCTGCTGGTTATGTTGAGAACATTAGCCAGCAATGAAAGCTAAACTCAAACCCCCTCCACTAATAATATATTTTACGCCTAGAATTTACATGAAATGGATCAAAAGTATTTTCATCCTTATCTTTGTTATATGCAAGTGCATCTTGTACATTTTACACAGTATCTGGTTTCACTGTGAATTTCCATGTTCCCTGGATACAAACTAATTATGGATTGTATGAAGAATTATGTATTGTTCTAAAAAATCTTTTTCATTTTCATTGAATCTTATCTACATAAGACAGAAAGAAAGTTATTATAAATTCCAATTATTGTTCATATTTTACCAAGGAATATTCTATTTCTCGAAGTCAGGCAACATCATGTGCTTGTCCTTTTTTTACACAATGAAACTCAAATTGGATCCAAGTTCCAGTTTAACCTCTTGGATGAACAACTGCAGCAGTGTGTTGTGAGTGAACTTTACTGGGATCTTTGCTACCCTGATCCAAATTTCTCATATGCAATGGCTAGCTAGTGGCTGAAAGGACTCCCCTCTGCAAGCACCCTCCTCAAGGCACCTTCTACTAGGTCAGGCAGAACAACCCGATCCTTGCTGGCAGCTTTCATCAGTCCCAAAGACGCTTTGCACATGACTGGGTGACTGGTCAAAGTTTGGGTGTGGTTGTTTGACCATGTTACTAATTAGTTACATTGTAAACTACAGGAGTTAAACACAGCAATATACAGATTAGGGTCTCCCGCCCACAAACAGGTTACAAGGTCAGCTAAATTACCAAGATTCACACACGCATGCAGCAGCGCCCATTTTTTCTGGTGTTTCTTAAGTGTGGAACACAGAAGTTATGAAAATGCATTTGCGATAGAATTAGATTTCAGTTGCTGTTTGGCCATCTTCCAAAAATATGCATTTCCACCTCCCAAAAGACACAGCAATGGAGAACTTGACCTTAGCTGGAATTTCTAAAATTAGAGAGGAGGAAGGCAGAAAGGCGTATTTTGTACAATCCATGTCATTGTCTTTTATGAAGAAATGAGTCGCTGAAACCAGGGAGTGTCTGGCATACTGGAGGACAGAGTTGCTGTGTGAGGACACCTTGAACAAACTGGAGAATGTCCTGACAGGACAAAGCCTTGCACCCAGGGCAAAAACCCCTATGCAATGGTATAGGCTGAGGACTCACTAATGAGATAGCAGCCCTGGAAAAAGAACCTGTGGGTCCCAGTTAAAAAGTGAAATGAGGGTCAACACTGAAGCTTTGGCGTAGTAAAGACTAACCACTATGCTGTGCCACATCAACAAGCCTCCAGCCAGCGGGTGAAGGGAGATGATTATTCTCCTCTACTTGCCATTTGGGAGGCCACATCTGCAATACTGTGTCCAGTTTGGGCTCCTAAGTATGCAAGAGATACTCAGAAGATGAAAAGTATCCAGAAGAAAGTAACCAAGATGATTCCAGGGGTTGGAGCATGCGACGTAAGGAGAGGCTAAAGGAATTCAGATTCTTTACCTTGAGAGAACACTGAGAGGACATAATCCCAATGCTTCACTGCATGGGGGGTTATTAAGAAGGAAAAACTATACTTTTTTGGGGGTGAATAGGAAAAGGACAAGAAAGAATGGCCACTGACACTGGCTGGATGTCAGCTGCCCTCTGAAGCTGCTGTATCCCTCCCCTCCTCAACTGGACAGGGGAGAGAAAATATAATGAAATCTCATGAGTTGAGATAAGGATGGGGAGAGATCCATCACTATCATGGGCAAAACAGGCCCAGCTTGGAGAAATTAATTGAACACAATCAAAATCAGAGTAGGATAATGAGAAGTAAAATGAATCTTAAAAACACATTTCCCCCACTTCTCCCTCCTTCCTAGGATTAACTTTATTCCCAAATCTTTACCTCCTCCCCAGCAGTGGTGCACACGGACAGGTGGTTATTGTTACGGTCACTTCATCATGTTATCTCTGCTGCTGCTTCCTCCTCAGGGAGAGGAGTCCTTCCCACAGGCCACAGTTCTTCATGGACTGCTTCAGCATAGGTTCGTTTTTTCAACAGAGGGGAAATCCTTCAGGAACAAACTGTTGCAGTGAAGGTCTCCCATGGAATCACAAGTCCTGCCAGAAAACCTGCTCTAGCCTCAAACCTGCTCAAACCTCCTCTAGGCTCCTTTCTCCACAGGCCACAGGTCCTGCCAAGAACCTGCTCCGGGGGGAGCAGAGTCACAGAGTCACCTGTGGCATGCACCTGCTCTGGTGTTGGGTCCTCCAGGGGCTGCAGGTGGATCTCTGCTGCCCCGTGGTTCTCCAAGGGCTGCAGGGGCACAGCTGCCTCCCCATGGCCTGCACCACGGGCTGCAGGGAAATCCCAGCTCTGGTGCCTGGAGCACCTCCTCCCTCCCCATCTTCCTTCACTGACCTTGGTGTCTGCAGGCCAGTTTCTCTCACATATTCTCACTCCTCTCTTCTCTGGCCACAATTACTTCGGTGCAGTAACTTTTTTCTCTTTTTAAATATGTTATCACAGAGGCTCTCCTACTATCACTGACTGGCTCAGCCTTGACCAGTGGTGCATACACCTTGGAGCTGGCTGGCATTAGCTCTGTGACATGAGGAAAGCTTCCAGCAACTTCCCAGAGAAGCTACCCTTATAGGCCACCCACTACGAAAATCTTGCCATGCAAGCACAATATAGGTCATAAGCTACAAAAAGAGAAATTTTCATTGGATTAGAAGGAGGAAAAAAAAATCCTGTTGTAAGTGGCTAAACACAGAAACCCAAATACAACCCAAATATTCTAAATTTCCATTGCTGGTTTACGATTTGTAGGTTGATTTTTCCTTTCTTATTTTTTGATCACTCAGTAAAATTATATTGGTGACAAGGCTACTAACGTTCATAGTAAATGTCCAAGACGCAAAGTTAAGCTGCTATAACCCTACTATTTCAACATTTGAAATGCAGTGGCATCAATGAGAATGTGAGATCATCTTTGAGCCAGATTCCCACATATCCTGGGAGGTGGGGAATGTTAATTCTCTAAGTTTGATACTTCTTGGGCAAGTACAACGGTCAGTAGGCTGCTGTGCAGAGCTAGAGCTGACAGCTGTGTTCCTTGCACTTTGTTACCCATGAGCTTTACAGTTTTACCCAAGTGCTCTCTACATGGGCTGAACGCAGCTGCATGGCTGGTGGAGATTACATCTCTTCCACTGTGTCTAAAACGCAGCAGAGCTCAGAATGTAGCTAAGGTCAAGGTGAGAACACCTCTGGACACACACAAAGACCTGTATTTGGTTGTCTGACACAAAGGTTTCAGTTGGCTTCTGCTGTACTTCGGAGTTAAGGAGCTATTTAGCACTCAGCTCTTTGAACTGTTCTCTGACACTTACAGTGTTTCCAGTTTATTAACCAAAATGCAAATGCAACTGATGGAGTTTGAATTTGGTGTCATGCTACTTTGGAAAAGGACGACTTGTTGATTAAATCAATGCCCATATTTTAAAAGAAGACATTATTGGGTACAAGTTAATGGCCACAGATGGTAAGCTCTCTCCATGTCTGATTTGAGAAAGTGTGAGACATCTTACTCTCACACAGACTGTAACGTGACTTGGAACTTTCGTCCAAAACCATGAGTCCTATCTCCATTAAGTGATGCTATTACAAGCCAGAGCGTGACAGATTGTTTCTGTGTTAGTACCATCACTTAGCACTTTTTCCTGTAATGGTGGGTTTATTCCTAACATTTCCTTACAGATTTTTCTTCAATGGCAGAAGCTTTTCCTTAAGTGTATGAAGACTTAATCTTACCCTTTCCTCTGGCAAAAGCCAACTATCACTTTTTCAACAACCCCAGGTGCCTACAGAAGCACACTAAGAGAGCATAGGACTAAGCAGGACCCTGTGGAAACGTATCTGGAGACACCGGCTGCCCTGCCACTGCACCGCACCGCACCGACGTTCTGGGGCCGGTATTTGCCATAGAGATCACACAATTCTCTTTCGGAACACGAATTTTTCCTCCAGGTGTTCAAAACACTAATCTATCCTTTTCCTTGGTAGGTCTATTAGAACAGCTGGTGCTTTGGTTCATATACGCTGTAATGGCGCAGACCAGGCTGAAAGGGGGCAGAAATGCCAGCTGCAGGGCCGCTGGCTGCTCCCGCTGGTGTGCGGGCACCGGTGCCCTCAGGGCAGCGCTGCACATCAGGGGTGTGCGCGGCGGTCAGCGCGGGCCTTTTTCCCTGCCGGGACAAAGACGGCGCCGGTTCCCGCCGCACGCTCCGCCCGGCGGGTCGGTCCTGCAGCGGGCCGGTCCTGCGGCGGGCGCTGCACTTCAGCCC
>VXBT01010236.1:0-42154 GCA_013400235.1 Oriolus oriolus | reverse complement strand
CCCAGGGACACCGTCTCGTCGGTGGGGCTGCGGGATGAGGTTGCGAGGTCGGGACGGAACGCGGCGGGGCCGCCCACGGAGGGGGCGCGGGGCCGTGCGGCCGGGCCGGGCTCGGTGGGGAGGGCGGCGGCCGGGACTCTCCCCCGCCGGCCGAGGCGCAGGTGGCGGCGGGGCGGCAGCGGGGCCGTGCTCGCCGCGGCCGTTGCAGAGGGCGTCTTGAGACCTGCCGAAAACAATGGGAACTTTCTCCTGCGCCAGGGGTGCCGCTGCCTCCGGCCTGCCCGGCCGTGCCGCCGTAGGAAGTGGGTATGCGGGGTTGGCGCGCTCCGGAGCCGCCCGTGCTTCGGCGGTGACAGCTAATTTGCTTGTTTTAGCAGAAACGAGCTGCTGGATGTAGAAGGAAAGTAGGTCGTGCGCACGGAAAATGCCTCTAAGGGACAAGTGTTGTCAGACTGACCACCATCACCATGGATGCTGTGAACCAGGTATAGTGGTGTGGGATGCTTGGGCTGTTTTGCCTATCTCCTTCATTAAAAGCTCGCAGGAACTGCTGTGAGGGTTGCGAATGTATATCATTAGTGTCAGCTCTAGGTATAAAAAGTTTCTGAATTTTGTTTGGAAATGGTTTTTTTTGTATCCTTGAACTGTCGCCTTAAAATTGTTTCAGGAAGAGATTTCTTTAGTTCCTGCAGGATGTGGGATAATCCTCAGGCCGCCACATGGACGTTGTATGCAGTGAGCAGAGGAAGGCAAGAAGTTGTATAAAACAACTGACCGTTTTGTTTCCAAAAAGTGCAGTGTTCTCAGGTTTTTTGTAAAATGATGTTTCTGGCAATCATTTGCATTCGTTGTTTATATTTTTATTCTGTCTTCTCTGGTGAACTCTGATGAAATTGAAGATCTTAGAGGAGAAAAACCCCACCAAGTCCTACAACAACTCTTTATATTCCATGGCTGAGTGATGTGGAAGATGCCATCAGTGGAAACTGTAATGAATCCTCTGAAGGTTCAGCCAACATGTTAGATGCTTTTGAAATTACTCTGCCTACTGTTGTAATTGATATTTTTAAAGGCAATTTTATTTCTTTTTGCCTTGTTACAGAGTTTATTTGGATGCTTTCACTTGTGTTTTTGAAAGAAAGATGCTATTTGGATGCTTTCACTTTTATTTTGAGAAGAAAGGTATCAGTTTGGGGAATTAACATAAAAGTGTGAGCATGGTGACTTTGATTATGCTCCTTTAATGAAATGTAATTTGAGAGTAGGTATCGTTCAGTTAGTAGAAACATTTCTTTGTGTTGTTGATGAAATGGTTTTGAGTTATTCTAATGCTTTAAAAAAACTAAAATGTTTTTCTTGCCTGACAAATTAACAGTGATCTGTTAGGTTTGCTTCACCTATGTAACTTCTCTTGAGGTCAGTAGATGTTGAACATGCAGATTAGAAGCTGTATACAAACCAAAATGTTTTATTTTGACGTGTAGGGAGTAGGCTAGTAGAATACAATATGTCATTGTGTTAGAGATCCCCAAA
This sequence comes from Oriolus oriolus, assembly GCA_013400235.1. Lineage (NCBI taxonomy): Eukaryota > Metazoa > Chordata > Aves > Passeriformes > Corvidae > Oriolus > Oriolus oriolus. Next base: position 40,621 of record VXBT01010236.1, on the reverse strand, counting down.
TGATTAGCTGATTTGTCATGGTTGCTATGTGTTTGTATATATAATAGTATATTGTGGGGCCAGCATAGTTGGGTGGAGTGTTCATTCTGTTGTCCTTTTTTACAGTACTTTTCTTTCTGATGTTCTTTTCAGCTAGAATTTTTTTATAACCTTTTATCTTTTAGCTCAACATTCATGTCAAAATCTGTCTAGTCTTTTTGCACTTATAATCTCTGAATAGTTTTTATACTATGCCTTAACTGGCCTTTATTAAATACAAATTTCTTAGAGATGCTTAATGCTTAATTTAGAAATGAAAACCTTGAAATGGGGTTAAAATCAAACCAAATGGATAAGGTGGGAACCAGTTCATGAAGTACAAAGCTAGCTGTTTAGTCAATAAGAAATTTAAAAGAAGACCTAACTAAAGATTTTGCAAACACGTGCTTCAATGAGTGCTCTTATTCCTTTCTTATTCTTTATGTGTAGTAAATTTGTGTTTCCCTCTGGGCAAAGCTTAATTGCCATATCTACATACCGCAGTGGAATGCTGTGAATTTCCATGTGCATCAATACTGCATATTGGAATGACTAAAAATCCTGATTAATATATATCTTAGCTTCGATAGCTTTTGCGAAGACTATGATGTGGAATGAAACATCAGAAATAAAGTATTCCCTCAGCAGTTTACTTGAACCTGAAGACTTTACTGAATGTAGTTTCCTGGGTTAAGAATACTATGATAGGTTTTTTTTTTTTTGGTATATACTATGTAGTTATGATTGTGCTTTTTTTCTGATTGTTGCTACTTTAAATTTGGGTTTGGTGCTTAGGTGCATGCTGGCAGCATTGAAGTCAGGTAGTATGCTGTGAAGTATTTGGTAATGCTGGTTATACAGTATTTGATAATGCTTTTTTTGTACACGTGGTTTGGTTTTAATGATGGGAGTCAAGCAGATTGTTCTGGGGAATTACTTTGACTGACGGACATTTCTAGTGAGTTAATTCTGTTTTATATATTTGTATGTTTCTGTGTTGCATGTAGCTTTGAATACACATTTTTTTAAGTGATCATAATGACAGCAAACTATCAGAAGGTATTATGGCTGGAAAATTCAGTGTTGACTGTTTCTTAATTCAATATAGATGAAAATTCTAGAGTAAGGCTACTTTTACTGTAGTCCTGGCTGTTCTTTTTAGCTAGTTTACTGTATGTATGGAAAATTCCTAAATTACAGAAATCACCTGAGTGTTTTCTAATGGCTTATTATCCTTTTATATATTTCAGTGCATCTCTTGGAACCTGGTGATCCTCCGTTATTGCAGCAGCCTCTGCAAACATCAAAATCTGGTATTCAACAAATCATTGAGTGTTTTCGATCAGGTATGAAACCATGCCTGACTTTTAAGAAGTTCATTACCTTGTTGAAAGAGTTATGTTTATTCAATATATTGAAGTAGCCAGCACCTGACTTTATGCATATTTGCAAACTATTTGTAGATTTTTGGAATTAGGTGCTCCTTTTAATAAGGATTTTTGTAGAAAGTAATGAAGATACAGATTCTGCTGTATAGTTATCTTTCAAAACCCATAAAAATTTAGTTTGTTGTTCTGCTTTGTGTCATTTCTTCTGCAGTTATTAATGAGTTTATCATAAAACTCCTGAGATGAAGATAAATCTTTATCTTGAACTTTTTAAAGTGCTTTATCCTATTACTTTTAAGGAGTTCCTGGATTGTTTTTGGGAGTTGCTATACATAGCAATGAACAACTAAGCATTTGGGGAGGCATGCCAGGGAAAATTGAAACCTTCAGTCTTTTCAAGCTGTTTCTGCACTTCTGATGTGGCAAACCAAACATTTTATTTTCACAACTCTTGGTCTTTAGTGCTACTATCTATGTGTTTCTAGATTTTTTCACATAGAGCTTTTAAATATATGAAATGAAGCATATATAAAAACACTGCTTCTGTGCAATGAGATGCATGTCTGGTCTGAGTCTTGTAAAAGGGCACAGTATTTAAGTTATCCACTAGCATTTCAATAACTTAATACAAAAACAGGATGTGAGATTATTCATTAGTAACCTTTTTTAGTTTGGTTGAGATTGCTTGAGGGCTCAGACATACATGACAGGCTTCTTTGGCTGATTAATGTAATCTGAAGCAGATTATTGGAATATCTACTGGTAATAGCAGAAATTGGTTGCAGATACTTTGTCTCTGAGCTACTTCCAGATTGTCCTGACTGGCAGGTGTTAAATTGATAACTTACTTTGATATCATCAGTCACCTGCATCAGGGAGCTTGGACAGAAGGCAAGAGGACTTAGATAAAGATTTTACTGGCTAGTTTTGAACAACAACATTTCATTATGGAAAGAGTGTGTTTGATTCTTGTGGTAAAGGAACAGAAATATAAGACATAACTGTTTAAGTAATTTTATCAAAAGCTTCTGTCATTCAAAGCATTAAGAGTAAAAGGTGAATTCGAATCTAATTTTTTTTTCTAAGAAAGGAACTGCTTGCAAGAGGCATAAACGTAGATATTTCTGAGAGAGGGTTATATATGACCAGTGTTCTCTACCGATTTCATGTGACTTTGATGTTATTCTAGCATCAACATTTACAAATATTAACAGAATGTGACAAGGTGTCACCTGCATTACCATCACAATGTACAATTAGATGTAACTACAAAATAGAGGAGATTTCATTAAGTCTTCTCCAGTAAGCTGGGCAGCATATACTGGCAGAAGATTGACTTGTTGCCACAGTCTGTAGTTGGTGAAGAATAACGAGATAGTTCCTAAAGATCTGCAGTTTGCTTCAAAAGGACCAATTATTTTTCTTTGCTCCCAACAGTGAAAAGCTTCATAGCTGCATAAGGATGATTTGAAGCCAGAGTGACTACCATGTCATATAGTATGATCTCCAGTATGTCGTAAATCCTTTAATCTCATCCACTAATTCTTAAATCCAGTAATTTGTATTGGAAAAAACATTTCCATCCTGAACAGAAGGAGACTGAAATATCAATATAACAGGAGAGAGAATGAGGAACCTGTGTGTTCCTTGACTGGGTAATAGTGGAGAATTTTTTTTTTTTTTTTTTTTTTTTTTTTTTGGAGAGGCAGGTTTGTGGCTAGGTCATGCGTGAACGCCATGGCTGAATTCTGTTTTTTTGGTGTGCTTTCACCAAATTGGAAGCATTTTGTTTGTATTATAGTTTGGTATCTCACACAGATTTTATCTGCATGGAGCATCTTTTTGTTCAGATGGATTTTCTTTATATGCAGAAATTCAAATGTTGGTTGCTTTCGGGGAGATCTCTGTCCAATTTTTATTTGTTGCTATATCTAAATGTTTGTTCAGTAGTAGTCTGTTTGTGAAAATGCAGGTCAAGTGAAGGTGAGGTGAGTAACACTCAAAGAGCAGTGAGATATGGCCTGGGAGGGCATAGGAGGGGACAGAAACTGTAGCCTCAGATGGTCAAGTTTGGATCCCAGTTTTAAGGAACTGTTGAAGACACTGTGCTTTGCTGAAACTCAGATGTAAAAAGTTTTGTAGTACTACTATTGCACCAAGAAATAAGAAGCTTTCTTGGTAAGGCCCATTTGTATTGAAGAAGTATTGCCTATTATGAAATTATTACTATTTGAAAGAGTTTAATTTAGAAAATAGTTCTGCATTGTGACTCTGAGTTTGATCTTTAAAAGGAATTCTTAAGAGAAGAGTGATGAGATGACAGAACACTTGACCTTGTATTTCAGCTTGAAGAATGTTTTGCTGCTGCTGTTCCATAGGTGTTTGCTATTATTTATTCATGGTCCAGTTTCATTATATTTTTGCTTGTTTGATTAGTTCTGATTAATTAAATTCTAAGAAAAATCAAGATAGATAAATAGACTGAATTTGGTTAGTTAGTGCTCTTTTCTAATTTGGAGTGGGTAAGCATCATTTAGTAATCTATTGCTAATTTTATGCATTGCATTCGTAATTTTCATGAGATGAGAAATGAAGGCGTAAGTTTGAAGTGTAAAAAAATGACAGGAGCTGGAATACATCAACAATGCTAGATCTAACTATTTTTGTATACAATGCATAATAGTCTAGAAAGCTGGCATATTTTATCACGCTCTCAGTATTTTAATAGAGATCTTTCAGATTTAAGTTGTATGTATTTTCCTTTCATCAGGCTGAAAATATGCCTTCATTTCTACTGTCTTGCCTAAGTGTCATCATCTTGGACTTGGGTCAGATACCTACATGTAGTAACATCTCAACCTGTTAGTTATTCTCTTTGCTCTATTTTATGCTTTAGTTTTTTGCCTTACCAGGTGTCATTTCTACATGAAATAGCTGTATATGTCTTGTTTTCTTAGCACTGTAGGATAACCCTAAAGAAAAAATACTACAGGCTTCTTTAGATGCTCTAGGTGCTTATTTTTTCCTGTTGGGCAATTGTATTGCAACAACCAAATACTGTAGTAAGAACTCTTTGCTAATGTTAGGTGTTCGTTTTTATTGTAAATCGTTGCACTTTCTCTGTAAACTGTAACGTGCGTAATCCTTGAGGGGTTTTTTTCATCCTAATCTTGTCTTCATAGTGACATAGTGATATTTTGGAGCATGTATTTACAGTACAAATGAAGTAGCATTAACAAAAGATAAAATACTGTTGTAATTATTCATGGTCCAAAATGTTTTCACTTTCATGGGATTATATGAATTAGGAGATGAACAGAAAACCTTCCTTAATTGTAGTATTTCTTTTATTACAGGAACGAAACAACTTAAACATATCTTGTTGAAAGATGTGGACACCATTTTTGAGTGTAAATTGTGCCGGAGTCTCTTCAGAGGATTACCAAATTTAATTACTCATAAAAAGTTTTATTGTCCTCCAAGTCTTCAGATGGATGATAGTAAGTCTTATTTATTTAAATGTTTAATAAAGCTACGTGAAGTTGAAAAACTTATCTTTCTTTACCATTTACACAAACATACCTGAAGCAAAAATGCAAAAAAAGGAGGTGAAATTAAATTTCTGTAGTAACATATGTAGATCACTTTTATGTTATTGAAGAAGTTACAGCAATGACTTTATATGAATTAACAACCAAGAACCATGCCAATATTATAATTAGATAGCTAGTTTATACATCTAGCCTTTTAATTAAGAGTGTCACTCTTAACATTTTCTATTCCTTCTTCCCCTTTTTCTTTCCCATCTGTCCTTTACTGTGAAAGATACCAAAAGTATGTCAAAAGACTGGGAAATAAATCTCACAGAAAACAGTGGCTCTAACCAGGTGTTTCAGTTTTAGGCCATCATAGCTCTGATGGACTTCAGCTGCTCCGGTGAGGTGACCTGGGTCAATATCCTTAATATTCTCCTGTACTGAGGAAGCCCTTATAGTACTTGTGTCATGGATGCAGTCTTTTGGTCTTAGTCAGTATGAAAAACAGACTAAAAATGTACCCTTTTATTTAAGGCTCTGTGCTTGAATAATGCTGTCTCTTTTCCCCTGCTTCACTTCATCTTACGTTGCCCTAACATATTCTATGTGATCATGCCTAGTCCAACATCTTTGTTGTAGAAAATAAACTTCATTATTAAAAGAAGGGACTTAAATGATGAGGAAAAAGCCAAGAACTATATTTTTATGGAAAACGAAATTTATTACAGTCTCATTCCAGTGATGACTTTTTGTTGATCTGAGTAAAGTAGATTAATTTGGAAATGTGTCAGCATTCAAAAATGTTTTGTAAAGCTTTCTAATAATCTTGATCTCTTGACTAGATCAGCGTAGGTGCCATGAGGATTTTTCTTTCCTGATTAATGCCTTCCTGCCTCAATATTTCAAAAATTAGGAACAAACAGAGATAGACTTCAATTCTTTTCACACATGGTGTCAGCTAAAAGGAGAAGGTGAAAAGGCTGGTACTGTCACCTTCCTTAAATGAGCTCACTTGGCCAGTTAGAGTCACAGAGCTTTGCTGTGAAAAGGGGTGACTTGTAGTTTCAAAGCAAGGTTAGAAGTGCATCTGACTTAGATGCAATAGTTTCTAAGCAAATTAAGATTACCCTGAGGAAAGACTTCAAGTCCAGCTGCTGACGTTCTAGCCTTCATTTAACTCTCTGATTAACTTCCATATGTTATATGAAATAACATACAAGTAACATACAAATAAAATAACTTCAACTGTTCAGTATGAGAGGTGCAAATAAAGGGAATAATACTACACACTCTGAATAAAACGGTATAAATACTTGTGCGTTATATTAAATTGAGTATAGTTATTGAACTAAGGGGGAGTTTTTTTCAGTAAACAAAAGATAGTGGGAGGTGTAAACAAAAGAGGTGGGAATAGAAGTTCAGCACCCCATGGTGAAAAATTCCAAAGACTATTCCCTGGTAACTCTTTTGACGTGCACTCAGTTGGCATAGTCACGAAGTAGTCTTAAAAGGTGCTATAAAATAGGAAGGACTTTTTACTCTTGGTAAAAACTGTGTAGATAGGCCCCTTTGAAACTGACTGCAAAAGCTGTAAAAAATTCAGTGTTAAAAAATGTTTGGAGCAAGAAAACAGTGTATTTCTTGTACTGACACTTTTCATGTATTGCTGGGTGTGTGGAAGGAATAACTCTGACTAAGTGTGGGTTTTTAATTATCTGTTAGCGGAACTCACATCTTTTAAATTATCCACAATAATTTGAACTGTGTCATCTCAGTGCCTCACCTTTTTGTGGTAGGACCCCGGCTTCTTAGTTGTGCCAGCGCGGATGTTTCGAGTATCACACTAGGAACTAGAGCACTGAACTAAATTGGCATTCAAAAAGAGAATATTACTGAGACCTGTAAAATATTATCTACTTACATCTTCATGCAATGCTCAGGTTACACAGATGTTCCATTCTTTGGTAAGGATTGTTCAGAATTCACAGAGAAGAGCTTATTTCCAGAATTAGATCCCTTTATTGAGAGTGCCTGTATCCCACAGTAGGAAAATCGGTTTCTAATGATACTTCAGGCTTAGTTCCACCTGCAGAACAAGCTCAGTCGAATGATGCTATTTTTGCCATTGATGCAGTTTTTTAAAGACCAGCTTAATTCCAGTCATACAAAATTTTAGTTCAGGTGGCTTTCACATTAGCAAGCTGGGAGGGTTATTTCCGATGTTGGCTTTTAATAAAAAGGCAACTTGTAATGATTACTCAAAACCTTTGAGTGTTCAGAGAGTAAAAAAGAGGATTTGTGGAAATTTGGAGACTGAATTCACATAGTGGTTAAAAGCTACTTTGAAATTTAAGTAATTGGAAATTACAAAATCATTAAAAAATACCTTTTCCTCTTTTCACAGACCTCCCAGATATAAAAGATAAGCAGAGTCAAGCCATAAATGATCTTCTTGAAGCCATCTATCCAAGGGTAGATAAGCAAGAATATGTAATTACATTGGAACCTATAGAAACAAATCAAAATGCTGTATTTCAATATGTGTCAAGGACTGATAGCCCAGATGAGAACACAGAAAGTAGCCATACCCCTGATCAAGCTCCAGTACAGGTACAGGAACCCAGCACTGAGCAACCCAAGACTGTTTCAGTTCCAGCCCCAGTCCCACCTGGGGAGACTGTAGAATTACCTCCTGCTGATCCTGTTACAAACAAGGTGATACCTACTCCTGAAGAACAGCCACCAGCAGTAGATCCTGACCTGGACTCTTTGGACAACTCTGATTATGGCCACCAGTTGATTTGTTGCCTCTGTAGGAAGGAATTTCATTCAAGACGTAGTGTACGCCGGCACATTCGAAAAGTACACAAAAAAAAGATGGAAGAGCTAAAGAAGTACATAGAAACAAAAAAGAAACCAAACCAGTGCTCTGCAAAAGGACGAAATAAGAATGTTCTCGTAACATTAGGTAGAAGTTGTCCTGTATGTTATAAATCATTTGCTACAAAAGCCAATGTAAGGAGGCATTTTGATGAAGTTCATAGAGGATTAAGAAGGGATTCCATTACTCCTGATATAGCTACAAAGCCTGGGCAACCTTTGTTCTTGGATACCGTTTCTGCTAAAAAATCTTTTAAGACCAGAAAACAAAAGTCGTCTTCAAAGGCTGAATACAATTTAAGTGCATGCAAATGCCTTCTGTGCAAGAGAAAATATAGTTCACAAATAATGCTGAAAAGGCATATGCAAATTGTTCACAAGATAACTCTTTCTGGAAAGAACTCTAAAAGAGAGAAAGGACCCAACAATACTGCCAATGGCACAGAAATAAAAGTTGAACCAGCAGATTCTGTAGAACCTTCACCCCCTTCCATTGCGCTTTCTCCACACAATGAATTAAAGGGAACAAATCATTCAAATGAGAAAAAGAACACACCGTCAGCACAGAAAAATAAAGTTAAACAGGACCCTGAAAACCCTAAATCAACTTCTAAATCAACCACTAAATCAACCTGCAAATCAACCACTAAATCAACCCCTAAATCAACCAATGCATCTGCTGCAGGTGGCCAGCAAAAAACCAGGAAGCCAAAACTTTCAGCTGGCTTTGACTTCAAGCAGCTTTACTGTAAACTGTGTAAGCGCCAGTTTACTTCTAAACAGAATTTAACAAAACACATTGAATTACACACAGATGGAAATAATATTTATGTTAAATACTACAGGTGTCCACTCTGCTCCTACGAAACGCGTCGCAAGCGTGATGTGATAAGACACATAACTGTGGTTCATAAAAAGTCACCACGCTACCTTGGGAAAATAACTGCAAGTTTAGAAATAAGAGCAATAAAGAAGCCAATTGATCTTGTTCTAAATAAGGTGACAAAAAGAGGCTCTCAGAGGGATGAAACAAAGCAGATTGGTTCAAAACAGGATGTCACCTCTAATTCTCCCAATAAAAAATATGAAGGAGCTGATGTTGGTATTGAAGTAAAAGTAACAAAAAACTTCTCTCTGCACCGATGCAATAAATGTGGGAAAGCATTTGCGAGAAAAGCTTTTCTAGAACATCATAAGAAAACCCACAAAGCAAATGTATCTCATTCACCTGAAGAAAGTAAAACCAAAGGCAGAAGTACAAGATCTAAAGCTGTTGTCTGGTGAGAAAAAAGAAAAAGTGTTTGTTTTTTTTTTTATTATTATTTTTTTTAAAAAAAACCCCAACAATTCCACTGCATTTCTTTTACTGTTGTTGATTTATTGTCAAAAACATACTTTCCCATAGATTTTATGGTTTAGTGGCTTAAATGCAAAAGTAGATGTCAAATTTGTTTCTTTTTTTTTTTTAGCATTTTGGAAAAGAGTTAAAAGCTAAATTTGTCATTGTAGGAAGATGGAATGTAGATTAAACTGTACTGAGTCAACTCTTTAAACTGTCTTAAGGCATATGTTATAATCAAGCTAATATACATACATTTTTAAAATAGTAATTTTTAAAAATTAACAATAATTTTGTTTGGTTTGAGTAACTTAACTCATTTAATTAACTTTGCTGTGACCACTTGAAGTACTAAAAGTACTAAAGTAAAAGCTGATAACAGAAAAAATCTCTATGAACTTACTGGAATTAGCATTTGTGAATTTATATTTTTATTTTAATGTGTATTGCCTACACACTGTCAACAGAAGTGCATAGAACAGGGTTTTTTCATGTAATTTGGTTGCTTAGTTGCTTTGATTTAAAATCGTTACAGGTTAGATGCCTGCAAACATCTTTGAAGTCATCAAATTTAGAATTTCGTTATCTTAGTGCTTATTTATATAAGTCCAGGTTTGGAGACTCTTGGTCATTTGTTCTTTTAAATTGTTCAAATCTTATCGAAGTTTTTGATTTAAGCATCAATATGTATTGAAGTCTGGCCTAAAATTTTCTAAACTTCTGCTTATGTGATACTCTGGGAATTTTTTACACTTGGAGGGGTGGTATTTGTAGTTACTCAGTTTTCCATAGCCTTCATGTTAAAGGTGGCCTATTTTTAAAAGACCTTTTAAAAAAGAAAATATTTGTATACAGTCAGTTTGTATTTCAGAATGACCAACTGATGCCTGAAGGTTGGAGATTGTACAAAAATATCATGAAGAGAGACTGTAGTGATACTTGTAGGAGTTTTTAACATCCTTGTTCAGAATCATCTTTCTAGCATATTTGGTAAAAAGAAAACTAAGTATATGTGCCTTGTTCTGTATTTCAACTCTGAAATGCTATTTTCCAGGAGGTGATTTGATTTGAGTTCAGCTTTCATAGTGAATAGCCACCTAGTTATGTTAAATTGTGACGTGGTACTTTTGTCTTTCTAACAAATCCTGGCCAAATTAGACATAACTTCAAAAATGAACTGAGTTGGACCCTGAATTATGATGAATTTTAGAGGGGGAGTGACTTCTGCATTTTGAATAAGAATTAAAAATTTAGTCTTATAAATTATTTATGTTGTGTAGAATAACACAGAATTATATGGATAAACTCAAAGTATTAATTTATTCCCGTTTCTCTTCAGATAGGTTCAAGTAATGTTTGGAAAGTTTGAAATTCAGTTGAATGAAAAATACTTTAGTTTGTTGTTGGAACTGCTAATTGTTGATAATGGTACTATAAGGAGGAAATCTTTTCATAAGCTGTTTTTTTTCTTACTATATTAATAACCATTCTGACTGCTTGTAGGACAGTGCCACTTCCCAAAACACTGAAGTAGTTGAAATGAAATGCACATGCTTCTAAATTAGCAGTTATCTCTATGCAGTTGTAGTTTGACACAGTATAGAACAAACTTCCTGAAATTAAAAAAGCGTACACTAGAGACAAGTTAATGAACAGCAGCTTTGGAAGAAGATGTTTTTTCCTCATTTAGGAAATCATCTTCAGAAAACTCATCGTGCATACTGGTCCTCCCTGGTAGTGTTAATTGATGGACAGCTCAGACTTTGATGTGATATCCTACTTTGGTAAATGTTGTGTAATATACTGTTTTAAATTTATTACAAATGAATGTATAAGAGCAAACAATGTAGTGTGTATTGGCTGGATTCTACTAATTTTTAGTATTTGCCATAAATTCAGTTTGTTCTTATTGACTTATTTCCCAGTTCTAGGACATTCTGAATTTCTCTGTGCTGAAGTTGCTTCAAAGACCTCCATTTTGTTTCCATATGTGGTTCATAGGAAAACTTTGTAAACAACTAGGAAGTTTACAAGAATATCCACATTCCTCTATTCTTTAATTTTTTTGAAAAAAATTATACACAAGCACTTTAATGATAGTTGCAGTTTATTTTTTCAGTTTATTTTTAAAAGATCAACACACTAATGTTAATATGAAAGTAGTGAATATTTGCTGATGTATTATAGACAATCTGTGCACAACCACTTATAATGTTAGCTTATTTCATTAAATATTAATAAAAAGGGAGGATAGTTCGAGAGAAACTCAAAATATATTTTCTCTCAAAATCGTAAATGACCACTATGGGTAGCACTTGACTTTGTGTAATTGGAAAATGTTTTAGATACCTTTTTTTTAACCTTTTAATCAAGACTAGTAAAACAGTTGCATGCCTACCATCATGAAGTTCTTGGCAGGTTTCATGCGATCATGGGTTTTGTTTTGGGTTTTTTTGTTGTTTGAGTTTTTTGTTTGTTTTTGTTTGTTTCTTATTTTTTACCTTTTAGAAAATTTTTTGTTTAGTGATTTGTGTCAAATTGCTACAATTTGAAAGGTATTGTACATCAGAAGAAATACCATGTTTTTTATATTGGTTCACTCCCTTGCTTAGGGAGGTGCCTCATGTTCATATATACTTTTTGTATAAAATATATCTAAATGTTGATCACAAGATCAGGAGTAAAAATGTTTTTATGGATAGAGAACTATTTGGCCCTGTTAGTGCATTGCACTAAAAATACTGTGAATGGGAACTAAGATTGTAGCTTTGCTCAAAATGTTCTATATTGAATGTACATGCTTTTGTTTGGATAAATGTACTGTATTTGATGGAAAATAAAGCAGACTGGAAATGATTTTTAAGTGGGCATAAACAAAAAGGTGTTGTGTTTGTAAACTTGGGATATCTGTCACTCCATAATAGGAAATTACATTGTTTGCATTTTGTAAAGTTTTATTTGTTGATCATTGAAGCTAGTTGTTTGTAATATTCTGTTGTAATAAATGTTTTTTTTTATTAAAAATTTGGCACTTGTGGAATGAACACATCACACTGGTGGTCAACCCTTGCTGTATTTTTAGAAAACACTGTTGATACTGGCTTTTTGTCCCTTGTAAAGGAATCTCTTGCTTAACTGAGGAACTCTGGTTGTTGTTACCTTTTTAGAACAAAATATTGAAGAAGATAGGCTATCCTGGGATTTTTTTTACAAGAAAATAGGATTACCTAGTTTTCCATTGGAAATAACATTGATGGCTGCTGAAGGTTCCTTGTTTTCATGGTTGGATATAAAAAAGAACTGCCATAACCATTGTTTATTCTTTTGTAAAAGAAGACATTAGGTTATTAATGTAAGTGCATTTTAAGTTGTGTTCCTGAGTGCCTGCAGATGAAAAATGGGAAATTAAAATGTAAACATAGGGATAGAATAACTATTCATTTCTCGGTTTGTCCTTATGGTTTCTGCTGTCTGATCTGGGCAAGTGTGTAATGTGCATCTTGAAATATGTGAAGATGAAGTTACTCCTGTTTCAAAGGTATGCTTTCTGCTCACCAGCACACTGGATATGAGTTTTTAATTAAGATACAGTCTTGTATCATTGATGGGGCACATTGATTTGGCTTATTTCACTTACACTAGCCAAAGACAAATGTAGTCTCTTTAACGGACCTTCAGAATTAACACTGAGTCTTGTTAAAAGAGTTTTTTATTTAGAATGAATGTTAGATACTTTACAGAAAACTTTTGGAATGATCTAAACATTTTGTATGCAAGTGTGGTTTTTTGTTTTTTTTTTTTTGATTTAGTGGTACATGTCTTCTAAGGCTTGAGGGGCTAGCTTTCAGGGACATGAACTCTTGCATTACCAAAAAGGGAATCTCACTGATACTGGTGGCATCAGACTTGCTGAAGTCTAGTATGCTGGTGTGTGTCTCGGAATCATCTTTTCTTTAATTGTCTCTCAGCTGGGGGTGTTGATCTTCCTGGTTTTATCTTTTTTTGTCTTTATTTTTAGAGTGGTTTCTGGTTTTATGTTTTACTTGTCTTTTCTGTCTGAAATGTTAGATTCCAGGGCTTGAAGTCTTTGTAGTGCTTGGTTTCTTCAGTTTTATAGGAGAATAAAGAAATCTGTAGCTTAGATAGTTAATGGTCATTACCACCATTTGTTTTTGATTGGATTCTCTTGGGGTGAACTTAAATCTACTGCGTGAAGGATTTGTGTAAGTGGTCAGGTGCTTGAAATATGTAGAAAATGAGGTCAGTTTTGAGTGGTGGCTGAAAGAACTGTGGGTAGGTATTTTACATCATTCCCTTTTGCTGAATAATGAAATACAACAGTTGTTTAACCACAAAGGTAGATCAGTGGGTTGTTTGCAGGATGAGGGGTAGAGAAGAACAGGTCCTCAATGATTTTATTGGTGGAGAAGCTGTGGTGTTTGTGCTAATGAGGAGACTTGCAAGAGGGACTGCTGGCTGGGTATGAAGGTTCTCTGCTCATCTTGAAAACAGCATCAGAGCAGAAGTGAGTGATGTGGAATATGCTTTAGTTCCTTATTTTAGGGAGCTTGCTTCACAGATCCATCAGTTACAGTCTTAAAGTAATTAATTCCATAGACACAAAGTGGAATGTAATTTGAAAAGCTAGGATTGTTTGGGTTCATTAATCCCTTTGGGTATTGTCAAGATACTGGTAATCTTAATAGAGTTGTTGCATACTTGAAATAATATCTCAAATGAAGAAACAATATCATTGACTTTGGAAGATTTAGTGGGAAATGAAGATCCACCTGAGCCTTTGATAGCACATAGACCAAACACATTTTTCTGCAAAACAGATGGCACTATATATTGTTCAGTGCATTGCCAGGAACAGTACTGTCATGGTTGTTTCGAAGTCTGTAGTCTGGACGGATGAGGAGAATGTGCTCTTTCATCTTGCTCTAATGTTACTCTTCAGAAGTAGATCTTATGGTGATTTTGCCTCAGTTATAGGTAGGATTGAGGTTCTCTGTGTCAGTAATCCACTGCATTACATTTGTTAGCATCTGATAATACTGGTATTTTTTTGTTTTGATGCTTTCCTGCCGTTTCAGGCTAAGGCAGCTCGGATGTACCTGGTCTGTCTTCTCAGCATAAGCCTTTCCAGTGCTAGCTGGTTCAGCTCTCTTGGCTGAGCTGGATTTGCTCTTTCACATTATTTATGTGCTTTGAGCCTTGTAGTCAGCTCCTTTATTAGGGACAAAACAGTCTGCTTTGATGATCTTCCACAGCTGTGGAACTCTGAAAGAGTTGAGTGGGCTCGGTGGCAAAGCAGAGACCAAAAAGCAGAGTCCGGGGTTTGCAGCGGATCTTGTGTGTGTACACGTGCTTACATTTTTTTCACTCTGTTGCTCAGATGTTTTCTTCTCCAGGATGTTGTGGTTTTACAGTTCTCAGCTTGTGACTTTCTGCAGCAAACAAAGGAGTTGTTTGAAGTTGCTGTCTCGTGGCAAGGCAGGTGGGGAGAATCTTAGACTGAAATAGATGTGTAAATTTTAATCAGTTTCCTTCATAAAATACATCTAAATTTCAACTGCTACTCTCTCTTTGAAGAAACAACTACCTAAGAATGAACAGGCCTAAAATAGACACGTCATCCTTTAAATGTGTAAAGCCCACATTTTCCATCAAAAATACATTAATGGTATTGGCAGATAATGAGATCAGTAATTTGTTTCAGATATAAAAGTGGTAATGGCTTTCCAAATTCAGTGAGACATTTCTCTGCATGGTGTCAAACTGGTAGTAGATTAGGTGCTGGCTGGGTTCACAAGGCTTAGGATCAGGTGTCTGTGCTGTTTCAGAGTACTTGTTCCCATTAGTATACGAGGAAAACAAGGTGCATGACTTTGTTGACCTTGCTCAGAACAGGTTGTGACTTTGGTCTTTTTTATTAAATCTCTGTACATAAATATTGCCATTTGCTTCCTCAAGGAGTAGTTGCATATGCAAACAAATTAGGCATTGTAAAAATGGTCTTTGACCATTTGACCAAATTGTCTTTGACTGAAGATTGAAGGGACTCTTTTCTTATGTGTCAATAATGTCCTGAAGCTCAGGCTGGAATCAGTTCAATTTGTGCAAGTCATTGTTTTTGCAGTATAACAACATGCAAACATCTCATAAATTGTACTTCATTTGGCATTTGATATTCTGAGTAACTATTTAATTATCATTATTTCATGATTTTAACTTCAGAATTTGCTTTTCTACTATGCAAGGTGATCCTGAAGGTATTCCACTTTGAAGAGTTATTTTCAAATTTTTGTTTTCAGTAAGCTGTCTTTTGGTTTACAATTACCTTATCTGGGGGCAGTGGTAGGATGTTAGTTTTCCTTGTGTTATCTATAACTCTGTGAACGTTAAGGCAAGCAACTGATCGCAGCAATGCAGAGTCAGGCACTCGGTTATGTTTTGAGTGAGACTTTCAGAAGGAAATTTAGTCTTGGAGAAATGTACTGAGGAGCATGGAGGATGCCTGTGAAACTCTGAGTGCCTGCACAGCTGTGGACTGACCCATGGTGGTTGGAAATGGCCAGCAAACTATTAGCATTCTTGGCTTCAAAACAAGACTGGTGACAGACTAAGATACTTCTGCGTCTTGAAAAGCAGAAAAAAATGTATCTTAGAGCTAATTTTCTCGTCTCAGTAGATTGTTTTCCAACACCAATATAATGCAGGGCAATATAATCCAAAAGTAGTAGAATTTCTAATATATTTTTAAACAGTTTTTGAGGGGTAAGGCTTAATATGTGAGTAAGGTTCTGTTAAAAAAGGAAAGGATAAAACTATGTAGCTTTGATAGCTACATTAGCACAGCTGCAAAACTGTTCTCTTACTCTTTCATAAAAAGTCTCTTCCCTTGTGGAAGGTGCTTGCGTGTGGTTTTATATTTCTATATTTCTATTTCTACTTACCTGGGTAGTTCCCAGTTCAATTTTTAATATTTTATTGTTTGGCTGTGGTTGAGTTATCTTGAATTATCTATGTGCTTATCATGTTAGCTTCTTTAAACCCCTAATTTTTGAAGTAGAATTTTTTGTTTCTGTTTTGAAAGCTGCTTTAAAAATGCTTGGCATTTGATAGTGTTGGGTCAGTGGTTTTTTTTTTGTTTCCTGGAGGGTGAGGTGATCCAAACACCACTGATTTTGGGAGTTCAAAATTTGGTTATGGAGTCTTCTAGAGCGTGGTTTTGAAAAAGATGAGGCAGAGCAGGAAGAGATCCAGGCAGGAAGAATGTGGATCCTCTTATATTTATGCCTTTAAAAATAGATTAGAAAAACAGCTGCCAGAAGTAATATTGCTCTCCCTGCACTAGGCACCTGATAAATGGCTCAAGAACTTCAGGCCCTGTCCAGCCCTATTTTCTCACTATTTCTGTGTGCCTGAATTAGAAGTGAAGTGTTTATTTTTCTCTTGTGTTGAGTTTTCTTTTTTTCTCTTTTTTTCATTTGAGGTTTGGTGCTCTTGGATTCTTTTTTCCTTAGTCATTAAATTGTTGTTTGGAGAGGCTGAAGGTAACACGTAACTAAATTCAAATCATTACCAAATCTTGGTTTCTCTGCTCCAAAGGGGCTTGCTGCCTTTGGAGCTACACTTTCTAACTTTGGAGCAAAAATAAATGAATCAATAAATAAATTTAATAAGAGTAACAAGGTAACTATGGCAAGACTCATGAAAGCACTTGAGGCTGGTGCATTTGTTTGAACTGCCTTATACTAAGTGCATGTGAGAGGAACAGGGTAAATCCTACAGCATTCACAGCCTTAAAAAAACAATTTTTGTCTTTGCCTGGGTATAGAGAATGAAATGCTTTGGGCAAGAGTTTTGTGTGTGGACAGGAAGGTCAGTAGGGCTATGGTTATTATTAGGCTGTGACTGTACACTGCCATAATGCCACATCCTCTTCCCTGGACCAGGGAGACTTTGGAAGAGGAGTCAGAAGACCCTGAACCCAAAAGAAATCTCACTTTTGGAGTAGTGGATGCAAGCAGAGCAGCAGAAAGATTTTCTTTCTGTGGGGGGCAGCTCAGGGTTGGTGAGGAATAAGGTTTCTCAGGTTTGCACCGGCTTTTGAGAAGGGACCCTGAATATGGGTGGGGAGTCAGGGCCAAGGAAACCCAACAACGCCTGGAGCACACCTTGGTCGTTTCCTGGGATGGAAAGGGTGAGGTGGGCAGTCACCCTGCGCCGCCTGAGCTGCTGCTGCTCTGACTTTCAGAGAAGCAAATGAAAATCAGTGATTTCAGTTTGCATCGTAACTGTTTCCAGAAAAGGCCTTTCGGATGTTCCCTTCCCCGGGTGCGCCTCCCGAGACTCGCTGTGCCGGGCTGGGCGGGGCGGAGCTGCCGCGAGATGGCAGCAGGCGGCCTGAGACCGGCAGAGACCTCGCAAGGGGCTGGGACACGGCAAACCCACGAGTACTTCTGGTGCGGCCTCCTGTAAGCACATCCTTCGAAAAAGAGGTGGATATTCAAAAAGCGAAGACAGGTTACTGTGGAAAGGTTGGCCTTAGGCTTTTGACACAGGAATGAGTCATTAATGTGATTTCTGTAAGCAGATCGTAGGTTGTGGCATTTGAAATTCTTGAATTATGTTTGTAAGGATGAAGACTTAAGGTTTGCTTGATTGCACTTGCTCTTTGTCCCCAAGGCTGTGGAATAGCTGAGGACAGTGCATTGTAGCAGGGTTAGGTGTCATCTACCAAGATGCTCTCTCAAAATTAGTGCATCAAAAACCTGTGCAGCTCAATAGCACTTAAGCTCCTTTTTTGTTATTTAGCTCCTTACTGAATATCGAGAGAGGAATTGTCCTTTTCTAATGTCTTTTACCTCCTCTAAGCTTCATTTAACTTAGCTTTATATTTAAAAAGCAAAATGCTGAACACAAAATTACCTCTACCTTTTAAAATGCAGAAACTTATCTTGGGGATGGTGGAAGATATATTGTAAATAGGAATTTCTGCATTGTTATGTTATTTAGCATCTGTAAACATGTTGTTTTCAGACCTTGAATCCTGTTCTATTCCCAGACTTATCATTTGGAAAGGAGAAACATGGGTCATATCTACAGATAGATACCATCTCTTTTATACTTTTGGTAAAGACAACCACCTAATTTCAAGTTAACAAAACTTCTGCCAAAAGAAAGAGAACAATATTAATTAAAAAGCAGTCAGTGTGTTTTCCAAATGAGCATTTGTGTGACTTTGGTGTATTATTTCATCTTAAGGTGGTTGTTATTGTTGTTACAGTTGTCTGTTTGTTTCTTTTTTCTTCTTCAAAATGGAAAATATCTCAGTATCTCATATTCTGAGCAGTAACTGCAGGGAATACAATACTATGTTGGTAGCTATAATGAGGCATATACCGGTCAGTATACAGTATAGTGACTGTTCTGTGTCTTGGATGATGGCTAAAACCAGTAGTGCCACATCAGAGCCCCTCATTTTCACAGCTTCTAAATCTGCCTGGAAGGAAATGTTTATGTATACTAATTAAAACATCTGCAGTGAGCTTGGTTATTCTGTTTGTACACAGTCAAATCAGACCTCTTCAGGACATACATGATTTACTGTGTGGGTGCCAATCAGTTGTCTGTGGACCCATTCACATGTGCAAGCCCTTTGTGTCAGATTTATTGGATCCACACAGTGCACACAGTGCAATGTTTACGTGAAGTGATGGGTTTGCTGCAAATGAGCTTTCTGCAGTGGTTATCTGCAATTCTGAACATTCAGAAGTCTTGAATGCCTAAATTGCACATCAAAACTTAGCACTGCATGGGTACTGTGAGAGTGCATTGAGTCAGTGAGGAGACTGCCTAGCTCACCAGTGTCATGATCACTCCAGCTCCCAGCTTCTCCTGTGCTGCTTCCTGGGGTGTTCCTGCTGTACCAGAGCTCTTCACTGCCTGCAGTACCTGCCGCTAGTGCAATATCTCAGCCAGCTTCCTTGACACTGTGACCCTTTCTGAGAGAAAGGAAAGATGTGTTATTTGCTATTCCCAGGAATTCCTTTCCTCTTTTGGCCTTTTGTTTATGTCTGGTTGCAGAAAGCCCCTTTCAACCATATCTATTGCTCTTTATAAGCTTCGAGGTGTGCAAGTAGCTCAAGCTTCAGCTCTGTAAAGAGTATGCTCCAGGCTCTGAAGAATTTTAGTTGGAGGATCACTCTGCCCTCATATCCATCCTCACTTTGTCCCTGTACAGCTGTTGGAATTACAGCATACACCTAGCAACCAGATATCTCTAACAGACAGCATAGGAAGGTGTTTGAGTTGCATCAATGCTAGATTAGTTTATTGTTTTCCTACTGCAGTCTATTTATTTTTAAGGTGAGTGAAATGCTACCAGTACCACCATGAACTTTCAGTCCTTCCTGTTCACTTGAGATTTACAGATCTTTGTGTTGTAGCTGAAAACAGCAGTCGAGTAGACTATCTATCTTATAGATAAGTGGTGCCCTGCAATTTTAAACAAAGACGACATTATTCCATTAAATTCTGTTTTGTCTGAAGAGAAAAGAGAATTGATATGAGGATAGGCTCTTCTTTTAGGGCTATTGTTGTGATTCTGGTAATATCAGTTGTAATATCAGTGATGGCCAGATAGAATCATTAGGGAGAAGCTGTTCATCCAACATACAGACTATTTTTGTCTGCAGCAGAAATGAATTAAGAGGATGCTGCACCTGACAGATTCACTGTCATGGTTTCACTGTCAGCTGATGCACTGGACTGGTCACTATCCTTAAGGAACTCTTAGGTTTTGAGGATCCCTGAGAAGCTCTGTGGTGTCAGCTTTCCCTCCAGTCATTGAGAGCATGTGAGCCGTGGTGAACTGCACAACAGCACCTGTTTTTGGATGTGGTCTCTCATGGAGCTCCAGGCAGATAAATCCATCCAAGGTGTTGTAGAAGCCATATGACATGCTCGTCAGTGTGGTTCACATTTGCATCTTTCCATCAAAATGGACTTTTAAGTAGATCTAATATGTAATGGAATATCAGTGCTCATGACAGGACCTTTGACAGCTCTAGCAGTACATGTCAAAGGACCTTGGGGACCCCTGAGACTTACTGACCTTCTAATGAATTCATACTTCCCTTTTTGACCCTTCCTGATGCTGTAGTACCTGCTGCAAGGGAAGACTTCAGATACAGGCCAACTTTTATGTTGACAGAAGTAAGCCAGATAAGATGTATTGCAGTTTGTCATAGGGCAAAAGGCCTGGTTGTATGAGTCTGGAGACTTCCACCTCCATCGGACTGTGCTGCAATATAGCTTGTTAGATCCACTCAGTCAGAATTGTGCCACTTTTATGGCTTTTAAATAATGTTCCAGTGCTAGAAATCTGTATGAGGAGATGATATGTTACAAACCCAGTGTTCCCCTAAGATAGGAGAGTCAAAGAGGATGATAATTTTGGCTGAGTTGTCCTGTAGTCTTTTTTTAGAAAGATACCAAGCAGCTACTCCCTATGAGATGTAGCACTTCCTGTGAAGACTGATAGAGGGATAAATACTTGGCTACAGACGTCAAGAATAAAGTTAATGCCTTTTACATATGCATTTTGCTATTGTGATAATAATGTAAGGGTTTTAGTTCAACTTAGATTTAAACCTCTCCTAGTTTTTTGCTTCATATTCACTTTTGTCTTCATACATGTGTAATTTAGATTTATTAGGGCAGAAAGGACCATTATGATCAGGTAATCTGACCTGAACAGGGTCCATAGACATTTGCCTAAGCTTGTGGCTACATTACAGTTATCCCCTCTGGCTGACTTCCAGCAGGTTACTGAGAAAGATCTCCAGTCGTGATTTTAATATTAACCTTCTGTTGCTTATTCTCTCCTCCTCCCCGCCTCTTTTGTTATATCCTCTGTTACCTATCTCCTGCTCCTTTTGGCAGTTTCTATCATGCTTCATGCAGATGGAGCCCCTTTAATCTTTAGTTAATTGCTTTCCTGTTCTTCTAATAAAGCCTGAAGACTCCTTTTCCAGTAAGGAAAAAGGATTTTGTGTTAATTAGCCTCTGTGCATATGGTTAGAGGAAAAATATGGTTTTTGTGTGGTGGGACAGTAGGAGTCTGGAATCTAATCTGTGCTGTATGTCAAGGATTCACAAAACTGTTATATACCATAATTAATTTCAACTTGTATTTTTCAGAGCAGCAGCTATGCTTTCAGTATAACCTGAGAAATGAGAGCTGGTCTTTTAAAATAGTGACCCAGCTTTAGAAGAAACTGTTTTGATTTCTAATCCAATTATCTGTTTTATACCTATTGTGCCTGCCTGCCGAAATCATAAAAAAATTAAGTACTTTAGCTTATGCACTTTTCTCTATGATAGCTACACATGGAGTCTGAAATGCTGTCTCTTGAACATATTTAAAGTTTACTAAGCAATGATGCTTGGGAAGTATCTTGTCCAGCTGTCGCCCCATTTTATGTTTCAATGACAAGCACATAGAATATCAGGACTCCTAAAGGTGGTCCTAAATTCCCTATCTAGTCAAGGGGAAAAGTAGGTGGCTTCGACAGCTTTTAGAGAAGTCATCTTTGTCCTAAGTTTGGGCATTTAAGTCATCCATGAAGTACAGTCAGGCACCTTTCCAGACAGGCAACGCAGCAATGCGGTGTTGGGACATAATTTTACCAAGTGAAAAATAGATGTTTAATTGGAGAGCAAGACTACTTTGTGTAGTGCACAGGAGTGGTGATTGGACTTGATATTCTTTGTATGTTAGGCAAATAAGAGGCTTATGTTTTCCTTGAAATAATTGTTCAGAGTCTCAGAAAAAACCCCAAGTTTTTGATGTCATCTCTTCCCATAAGTGGGAGCTCGTAGGTATTTCACAGGCAGGCTGGGTTTTTGAAGTGCGCAAAAGTTGCTTATAAATGCTAGATCCTTATTTTGTCATTTAATTTACATAACCACCATATGGCAGCAGTCCATCTACCACATACTGACTGTAACTAATTTTAACATTATTATTCATCTTTTTTCCAGCAACAGAAGGAAAGAACTTCTGTTTGGAGTTGTATACATTACCTAACATGTAGTAAAATGGTATGTTCTCCCTTAGATAAAATGCAGTCTCATCATTGCAGAGCTGAAAACTGGAAAACAGAACACACAGAACTGTAAAACAGGACTAATTCCTGAATTGTTACTGAGTCTTTAGTGACAGTTTGTTTTGATTAAGGTTTATTCTCTGCTTACCCATTGGTAATGTGCTGGAGATGGTCTGTTGAGTAAACTGGTGTACCTTGGGAATAGTTGTCTGAATAGGTGGTTAATAATGGAGAAAAATGACTGAAAGAAGGAGAGATGTGGAGCTCAATATTCAGTCCACCTCTTGGAAAGAGCAGAAGAAAGCTAGCCAAGATCTAGATTAGGTGACTGATCTATAAGATGTAGTTTCTTAGCCAAATCATTAAGCCTTGAAAGGTAGCTATTAATCATCCATAAAGGCTTTTGTGTCCTCTCTAGAGTGTTGCTCAGGGAAAGCAGAGACAGCCCGGGCACATGCACAGGGTATCGGGGAGGGGAGGCAGCTGCTCTGGACCAGGTACAGCCTGTGTGCTGATCTGGGGAAGGTGAGAAACAGGAACACAGCAAGGCATCGTTATTTAATCTGTGAAAGAGGCCAGCTGGTCATGGTGAAGAAATTGCTTTTAAGGATGGAGGATGTTAACTCTTTCTGACAATATTTAGGCAAGCTGAGAATGATGGGGGTGCAAGGAAGATGTGGAGTCTCTCTCTACTCTGAGGCAAGGTCAATTGACTTTTTCAAGGAAGGGTTTGTCTGGCCTTCTCTTCAGGCAGTTTGTTTCTACATTTCATTTTTCTTGCCAACAGAAAATTCTCTTGGCTTGAGGTGGAAACCTTGCTATTAAAAGCTAAGCCTGTTAGTCTTCTCCTTCTCCTGGATGAATGGAGAAAACTAACTGTTCAATCTCTCCCTGCAGCAGTGTTTTATGTGCTTGAGGGCTGTTAGCATGTCATGTCTTAGTCATGAGTTGTTTGGACTCAAAAACTCACTGCTCTGTGTTTCCTCCAGGGTCATGTTTCCTGGAACTGTTCTTGCAACTCTCCTATGCATTTCTTCCAGTTGGCCCACTTGAATTTTTACTTACTTATTTATTTTTGTATTGTGAGAACAAGGCAGTATCACAGCTGTGCCTTGCAGGGCAGAGGGTTTTTACAGATTTTACGTTCTGTATTCTGGCTCAAGTGTAATTCTGTTGGTACCTTAAGAAACCTGTTATAGCTTGATGTTGACTTCTGTTTGGCTTCTGTTTTATATCATTGAAGGTCCTTTTCTACACAACTGATTTCTAACTGGCTGTTTCCTGTTCTGTATTTGTGTGATTGATTTGCTCTCACAATATCTTCAACTTGTCGTTGTTGGGGTGCATTCTGTTTTCTTTTTCCCAGACATTATTTCCTTTTTTCTGTCCAGAGTATTTTTTCCTTTTCAATAGTTTCATTTCCTTCTAGGTTCTTGCCATCTGTAGATTTAATATGCACTCTCTGAATCATGAAGTAAATACTGGAATGTATTGCAGCCAGGACAGACCCCCGGTGAACCCCATGTGACACATCCTTCTGTTCTGATGCTTACTCATATATGGCAATGCTCTGGGAGAGAATGCAAACCTAGATTCCCAATTTGAGAATTTTTTGGCCATATGATTGTAATTTTTACTTTCTTCCTGCTTTATGTATTACATTAATGACATTCTCTGAACTTAATTTTGGGAAACATGTATACAGTAACGGCATCTAAAAGAATGCAGAAGTTGAAAACTGTGACTTGCTATTGCATATTGTTCAGGTCTGTTTGCAGAGGACATATTGGCTGATATACTGGAAGAAAAGGAAAGAAAGACTGTTATGCTATACTCCCCCTCCCCCCCCCAACTATAATGTCCTTTTTAGGGTACAGTTTATCTCAGCTGGCAGCAGGTCCTGCAAACTTAAATGAAGACAAGCTTTGTGGTTAAGGAAAAAAGCAGTTGTGACTCTTTTTTTTGGTATGAACTAATTTTTTTTAAGTTAAAAATTGAAGTTGTACCGACAACAACTGTGTTTATGTTACAGCATTGGCCCATTCTAACTTTTTTTTTCATGGGGAGATCAGAGGCATTAGAAATTACTTTTTATGAAGCACTTCTCATATCCAGGTGCTGAGGGTTAAGGAGGAGTTGAGCATTTATACCATCTTCTTTCTTGGATTTTTTAAATACAATTTTTCAAGAAAGACTACTTCTTTTGATGCGTGATGTGTATTTTATACCATTTCCAGCTGCAGTGAAAAATTTTTCTCCAACCTTTGTCACTTGTCTCCAGTGTTCTCACATCATCTCGTGAGAGCAATAGCTGCTGTCTCATTGCTCTGGGACTCAGTATCACAAGAACTTGATTGACTCAGTTTAGGATGATGGGAAGAAAAGACCTTCTTGTGTAGTTCTGTTGCTCTGTTTTTTTTCTTTTGCTACCAGTGATGTCATGATTCCCAGCTTTCCTTTATCCTTCATTTCACTTTTGACTGCTCTTTGCTTTTCCTCTTCATTCTCTTTTGTTTGTTCTCTATTGCACCTGTCTTCCCTGCAGGAGGACATTTGGTGTGTGGGGAGGTGAGGAGGCCTGTTACCAGTCAAAATATCTTGTATTTTTCCACTCCTTTCCTTCTTTCACACTTACTGCTCCACTTCTGACAGCAGTGAAGCTTCCCAGTGTGAAAACCTTCCTCCTTGCTCCTGTGGTGGGGACAGCACTAAGGGCAGTCATCTTTCCATCCCTGATGGGACTCTGCATCAGGCAGTCTTTTTTTATATTGTGTTATATTCTAACTAAAGTTAGACTAAAGTTGGTGAGGTTTTTTTTTCTTTTTTAAATTTCAAACAAGGTGAATTTTATTTGTATAAAAACTAGAAAATTAAGTTTTTTAATTGAGCAAACTTAGAGCTCTTAAGAAAGGCAAACAGGAAATTAAAAAACCCCAACAATATCTGCTCTTTCAGGTGAGTCCTTGCTTTAGCTGATTCAGTGACTTCCTGAGTTATAGCAAACTGTATCCAGTCTCCTCATGCCTGGGAAGTTCTTTTTGTTCTTCCCTGAGCTGGCAGGCTCCTTGGCATGTTCTCTTTTCATGCAATGATTTCATTGCTTCATCTGTTGCCTTAAGCATTCCATAATCACAATAAACAGCTCTACAAAGATGTTCTTCCCTTTTAAGTTCTGGCTGATACTGTGTTTTCAAAAGAAAGTAGCAAGGACTTAGAAGCAGCAAATAGAAAAGAATCTGTGCCACAGCATTTGAGCAAGAGGGATTGTCTTGAGCATTGGTGAGTGCATGGAGAAAGAGTAGATGAGCAGGACATGCGTGGTTACAGTTGTGTTTTGTTAGAAGGAAACTCCTGATAAAACAAGATAAATGTAAAGCAGGATTCTGAATATCATTACTCATGTGGGATTTTGGAAGAAGAACTTCACTGTTAAATCAGAGTATGATTTTATTTAAGTGTCCCTAGTGACTATGATGTTATTATTTATTTATGCCAGTGCCCAGACTTAGCTGGACACTTTCCATACATTCAGGAAAAGACAGTCTCCTGCCTGAGAAATTGCAGTCTAAGGCTAGAGAGAGGTGAATATATACAGATTAGCTGTATTAGTTGAATTCCTAATAAATCAGGAAGATGATTGCTTATCTGATACTAATGGAAAAGATTTGCTTATGATTGATCTATATGATCTAAGAAGAGGTGTTTTTACCTAAACTAAGAAAGATTTCTTATACTGTAACACAGTTTCACAATTTGATCTGTATTTACTAATAGGTCTGCTTTCCTGAAACATGAGTTATGCAAAGATTAGGCATGTGCAAAAATGTGTATCTTAATCTGAAGCTGTAAGGTAAAACCATTATTGCTATGGATTTAAGAGGAACAATTTATCAGGCAGATGTGATATTTTAAAAAAGCTAAGTTTGCAGTTACACTTGCAGAAAGACTGACTGGCAGGGAGGAAAAGCAAGGTGCTGGTGATCTATATGGGAAAGGGTCTTTCTTGTGATGTCAAGTGTTCAGTGTCTTGGAGCAGGGCGTATGTTGATTCTCTTTCCCTTTTAGTTCTCTGTCCTTCAGGTTTTAGCTCTTCCTCTGCTCTCCCAGAGGCATCACTGAGTTGTGGACTGAAATAATTTCACCTATTGGGTCCTGTTCAGACAAGTTCCCCTACACTCTGATTTATTACCATTAAAAAAATCTGCTAATATTTTTTTCTTTTTAGCACTTGCATAGAAAGGTTAGGTGCTTTGCCCGTAGTATTGTAGGTGGTATGGCTGTGCATGTTTCAGAATATCTGCTTCTGTGCACATTGTCTCTTGTCTTCAGTGAGCGCTTCACGCTGCAGACCGTGGCCCTTTTCCTCCTTGTCACACCCTTTGGTAAGGGATGCTCATTCTTGCAAAAAGAAGGCAGCTGCCTGACCACAGCAGTGACTTTTTTTCTTTTCCCGTGCTCATAGGCTTAAACCCAGGAGCTGTGAGAACCTCCCGCACAGTATGAGCTGCAGGACATCCCTGCAGACATTCAGTATTGAGTCCTGTGTTTGTAACTGAGCTGCAAGCGTGCCTTCTAGGAAAGCATGTCATCTTAGAGGCTGCAAAAATTAACTGATTTACAGTAATCCCAGTTTAGTTGTTCCAATGGGTAATAAACTTTTCCTTCATTTTAATTAGAATCCCTTTGGCTTGTAATTTTTGTGTTAGGTCTCGTTGTGCTTCTGTTGGTCTAATAAGCTAAGGAAACATCCAAACCCTTGTTTTCAAATTGTATTTTTAAGAAATCCAACTTTGGAACCTTCTTGTGGTTTGTTAATAGTATTTCTTGGCTTCCTATATTCTTAAATACTGACACTGAACTCAGGTTCCAATATCTGAATTAAAATCTCAGCTGACAGAAGGTATGGATTTTCAGAAATTCTCTCTCCCAAAACAGAACAGAAAGAGAAGACATTAACAATTTCTATAACTGTAAGCTGAAAAGTAATCTTACAGCAAACATGAGATGTTTCATTACAGTTTGACTTTTAATAGGTTTTCTTTGAAAAACTTTTAATATATGATGTCACCAAAGATGCAAAAAGCATATTAAATTTAAACCCAAATCATGTGTATTTAAAAACACAAGAGAAATGTCATGAAAATCAAGACATCTTTATCTTCTTTTATAAAATTCTTTTCTTATTTAAACTTCACCTCCGAGAATGTTGAATTTTTTGATGAAGAATGTCAGGAAAAGAAATCCCAATTAGCTCATCTCAGTTGGGCAGTATACAATTGTCCTAGTTGTAAGAGATACATTCTTATTTACACATCTGAAGATCATACTAGCCCTAATAATCACACAGTCATGTTACGAGCTTATTTTTAATTGTGTATTTCCCTTAAACCAGAGTTCTTCTCTGAGTCATTGAATTACAGGATATTGCTTTTCCAGATCTGGATGTTTGACCTATATTCGTTGTCTGAATGAAACTAGCACTTCAAGCACCACAGCCTCTGTGTGGAACTGACCCATTCTTACCACTTCTGGCATGCTGCCAGTGTTTTGTACACTAGCTGCAGTGATTCTTTCGTATTCAGTTCAATAATAAAGGTATTTCTTATAGTTGAGCCAGGAATAAAAAATTATTTGCAACACAATTTGAAATACTTCTGTTCAGAAATGTATAAACCAAATTTTCAGTTGAAATCCATTTTATATTCAAGAGTCTGCAAGTGGGTGATGAACTCAATACCCTTATGAAGTTTTTTCATCTTATTTTTCTTATAACTCTTGATTTTTACTTGTTTTTAAACAGAAGGTCCTTCACCATGATGTAAAATAGTTTGTCAAAGCCTGTTATGTCAGTATAATTTACTTTATCACCTAAACTTCTAATCTCTTCCAGTAATGGTATTTGTGTGACAAAGCCTGTTTTATATTATTCTTACTGAATGACCTTAATTATGCTACCATACTCATGGCAAATGGCTTCCCTATCAGCCTTCCATCATTTTGTGAGCAATCAATACCAGTCTACCCCTTTAGGTCATCCCTTTTAACCTTCTTAATATCTAATTAGCTTTTTGCCATTTTTTTTCCTTCTTTCCACATTATACCAATATTTCTTAAAAATCAATGTTAATCTTCTCCCAAACTTTCTTGTTTTTTGAAGAAACTTAAGGACAAGGCTCTTCTAGCTCCTGTGGAATGCTGAGGCTGTCTGAACTATTCACACATGTCCTATTCTCAGATGCTGGGAGGCAGACTGAGCTACAGTTGTGTTACACCTGGACATACACAATGGGGAAAGGTGTTTCAGGTGAAACTTTATACTTGTTTGACTGTAATTTGGAGAAACGGGTTAGACTGTACCTCTGTAAAGTCTTAGAGTGGTCTTGGTGAGACCTTACACGTTTGCCTCTCATGTTTGATGGCATGTGATCGGCCGGACAGAAGGGTAAAGCAGCATGAGAAAGGCAGCGTGTGGTAAGTCCCTGAGCATGGCCCCAAGCTGGGAGACAAGAACTGTCCTGTGTCCCAGCTCACTCTGCCATGCCTGTTCTTTGAGACTTTGTGTGTACCTTTCAGGTAACAAACTTGCTGCTTTCTTTTCTGAAAAACAAAGGATGGCATCTATGCTTGTTTGTTATATATCAAATAGCTGAAAATTTTATACATAATTTTGCAATTTTACAAACAGTTTTACAATTAAAAAATGATATAATTATATGTCTACCTCTTCAGTCTGGTCAGGCTTCTGAGCTACAGCCCACTACCTTAGCTAGGAAAAGAGGGAAAACATGCAGTCACTAAATGTGTGTACATGTTTGGAGAACCTGGCTGAGGATTGTCTTTCACAACAAAGGCATGCAGACAGTAGGGGAGAGGGATTTACTTTACTTTGAGTTTTAATAAACTTTTTGATACTTTACAGCCTTGTATTTGGTTTGACCCACTGCAGCAAGGACCTTTGCTGTGGTAAATTAAGGTGTTCTCACTGTCACCTGCAATTTGAGATTGGTGAGAAGATGACACTAAAAAGACACCAGGTAGCTGATGGCCCTATTAGACTCAAGTATCAGAATGGATAGGTTAATATGTAAAAGCCAAACATGTAGGGCACAAAGTCAGCACATGACAGAAATGTACAATGATTTTCCAGTTTTCTTACTGTTTTTATGAACTGTGCATATACTGGGTTCTTAATCTCCTCTGGCCTGAGGAACTGGACTTGTGACTTGTTAAAAGTACAAAGAAATTTTGTTAAGGAAAACAAATCCATTTTAGTCATGAATATCTGAATTGATCATAGCCTCATTTGTTACACATGACAGAAAGGATGATTGACCAGATAAAGATTGTGTGCTATGCTTTGGACTTCAGAATGTGCATAAAGTGTTGGCTTTACAATGCCCAGGATTTAAATGTTCAGGTCTTCAAAGGTCCAGTATTCCTGAAGCACATGGGATCAAATTATTATTTTAGTAAACTGATTCCCTTGAAGACAACAGAAAAAAAAAGCCTTAGGCTGGTTGGCCAAGTTCCTATTGATTTCCAGCTGGCAAGTTGATCTCATCTCCTTCCTCCTGCTCACATAATGCAGACGCTAAAAAAATAATGTCTTGTTTTCTGTTTTATGACTGAGTTTGATTTCTCTGAGAGTCTGTTGTAGCAAATGTGTGCAATATCAGCCTTTGTGACATAAAAAAAAAAATCAAATTTTCTATATATAAAATTGGATATAATTTAATCTTTGACTTCACTACTTCACTAATACATATCTGTGAAAGAAATGTGAGATCTTTTGGATACTTTGAGGGAAATTGTATGCAAAGCTATCATTGTCACACAATATTTCAACTTGTTTTATTATACTCTAGTCTTCATCAGCCCATTTTGCATCAGCTGTGGAACTGTGTGTGTCATCTGGCTTGGGAATATATTTGCTGTGATTACACTTGCCATGGGTTTGCCAAGCTAAACAGAAATTGGCAAAAGCCTTCTCCATCCTGTGCCCAAAACAGCCTGCTGTGGTAAGCACTTAGTCATGACATTGTTTAGATGCTTATTTTGCTTACAAATCTCATTGGGTGGGCTTTCACTCTCAAACTAGTGGATTTTCTAAGAAAGATCCATGAGCAGATTTCTCTGCCCATACAGCTGTAAACTATTGTATGGTCTGATTGACCTTAGAAAGAGTGAAATTGGAGGCAGCCACATCTAACTTTATTCTATTCCCACTTCCCTCAGGCTTCACAATGTGCAGCTGCAGAACTAGGTCTGTGCTTTGGCATGGAATGTTTTCCATAACATTTTATTAGCACAGTAAAATATATAGGTGAACTCATGCTTTCAACTGGTTATCACCTCTAACTAATTGGTATTTACTGCTGCTGACAGTATCTTCTCAGTGTACCAGAGTCTAGAAGCCCCTAATGTGGGATTTGGTTATTATATAGGTTTATTTCAGTTGCTAAAACTTTGTCACCTTTCTTTCCATTTAAGAAGCTACAGTGTATCTGCTTGCCTCTTGCTGCCACTCCAGAGAAGTGAATGTCTCCCATGTAGCCAGTGGTGATCTCCCACCTGCAGGTCCCTTGGACAGGACAAACATTCCGAGTCACCTTTTATAGTTGGATAACTGGACTGAGCTCTTGGTGCCTTTTATCCAAACATCCCTGCCTAGTGGCTGCTTAACCTTGAGGGTTTCTAAATGCCTTCAGGGATCTTCTGCATCTCAGTCTGCAATGCTGCCTCCCTACCAAAGCTTCAGTGGATCCCAAAAGTAGGCAGAAGAGCATGCAAAATCCCTTGAAATAAGCCTGCCTGGCACACTGCCAAAACTGTGTCCCTCCCAAGTGGTAATTATGTGTAAAGTGTTTCTTGGACCTCTCATACCTGTAGCACTCACCCAGGAGGCAGAGACATGCATGGGATGCTCTCTTCCAGCTGAGGGACTTTAGGCTCACAGCCCCTCTGCTGTAGAAGGCACTGTAGCCATGGAGCAGCATGAAGTCTCCTGGTGAAACCGGGAGGGTGTGGCTCAGCAGCCTCACAAGGATTTAGCTGTGAAGAGGCAGAATGCAGTGGAATGGGGAGAGCAAGGTTCTCACCACTGTTCAGGAGTCTTCTTCCAGTGAGTGACCTATGTCAAGTTACGGAAGGAGATCAGGTATCTGACTCTGAATTTCATTCTGGAAGTCAGCCTAAAAGTTAGGTGTTGGCACCTTTAAATCTTTCACTGGTTCTAACCCAAAAAGGTAGAAAAAAATATCTGAACTGTTCTTCTATACTTCTAATGATTTCATACATGTCTTTGCAATTGTTCACCCCATAATGTTGATGGGTAAATGTCAGTGCTGACAGCTCTTGTGATTTGGGCCATAACTCTTGTGAAATATGTGACCGTTTGTAAAGACCTGGAAGGTGAATGAAAACCAGGATGTTCTAAGTTTCCATTAAAAATATAAAATAAAAATAATTTTTTCTTTAGTTGGTATAAAAACCTTGAGAATTTGTCTTCAGTGGAAAGCTGAGGCCCAGAAGACAAATATGACTCCAAGTATAATAAATGACCAACATTCCTAATTTCAGCTAATACAACTCTGAGCCCTGACATGATTTTTTGATTGAATTGTAGCTGCAGAACTGAACCTGACAGAGTTATAGAACAGTCTGCTGAACATTAGAAGTGGTAAATGGATGGTGTGGGTATCAGACAGATCAGGCTCGAAAACAAGAAATCTCTCAGGTCAGAATAGATCAATTATTCATTCACCTGGCCTTATAGATCACTTAATCACATATAAACTACTGTGTAGAAAACTTTTAAATGAGGCTTTATTGCAAGCCTAAAAGGCCTGTTAACTTTTTCAACTCTAAGAGAATATTTCAGCGTGAGTTTTGCAAGGAGTCAGTGTCCACAGACAAGTTTTCTGCTTTTCCCCACTATTTTACATCATTTTCATTCTATGCTTTTTTCTACTGAAGAATTATTATGTTATATGGCACATGCAGGCACTGTGATTTCAAATACAATGCATCAGGATGTAGTAGTGTTGTTAGTACCAAGTATGTCCTCAATATCTGTTGAGAACTGCATAACTTTTAAATTTAAAAAAATTTGTGAAACCCCTCTAGTCTTTATGCAAGCAAGTAGTACTGGCAGATTAAAACATGTTCTTTTAGCAAAGCCATTTCTCAAAGCAAGGTTGTTAATGGATGCAAATGTAATAACCTGGGGCTTATTTTAAGTTTTTAGTAAGTTGCATGGGTTCTAAATACTCATTGAAGGCAGTGCTATTTTGAAGGGGTGATTGTTAAGAAAAAATTCTTTAAGCAAACATCAAATGTGTGAGGGGAAAAAATCTGAATGTCTCTATTAGCTGTTCATTTAATCCCAAAATTAAAATTGGCTCCACTGAGAAAGAGCTTTAAAAATTACCCACATTAACCCAATTAACATCTCTAGAGATTTTAAATTTAATTGTAAAAGCATATTTTTAACTGGCAAATACCAGATTAAATTACTTTTTATTTTAGCAAATGTGTATATGTTTTAGTCTTAACTTCCTTTCAGTCGATTAAACTCTTTTCATGGCTGATGTGACAACTTTATATATTTCAGCTCAGAAGCAGAAGCATTTCAGAATTCCAATGAGGTTGTGCTCGAATCAAACATTCCTCCAAAAGGCTGCAGTTATGAGTGTTAAGCATTAAAATCCTTTTAATCTAGTGGCTAGTTCATGAGATATAGCTGTATTGCACTAAGAAACCTGGACCCTAACGGACCCGCTTCTGGAAATCTGCTAGAGAATATGGTTGTGTTGTACACCAGCACAAGCTTGCTTCAGTTTCGGGTTCCTCTCTGGAAGGTGGTATGCAAGATTTTCATGGCCCCTGTGGGCTTACAGGAAGAAAAACTCATGTGCTGAATCAGGGAAAAAACCCTGTTTCCAATTAAGTTTTGTGTTGGTATTTCCTTTCCCTAGAGTATGTGAGGCTGCAGAGCTCCTGTTTCAGCTGTTTGAGTACCAATATATCTGTGCTGACAGTGATCTAGATTAGGCAGAGAGGCTGGGTTTAGGTGGAAATTGTCGTAGCCGGCCGGGGTTGCTCACACACCAGCTGGCTTCTTCGACAAACCAATGGCAAAGAGACGGGAAGGGTCTCCGTACAGAGTTCCACAGAGTAGGTTTATTCCAACCACCCGTGAAGGGTTCTAGCAACGAAAACCCAGAACAATGGGAAGTCCAGGTTTTTATATGGAGGCGGGGAGAACATCAGGGACTAATGGTCTGAGGGCACAGGGGTGGTACATAGGCAGGGCTGGGGTAAGGGAACAATAGGGAAACTGAGGCAGGGACAAAGGGACAGGGCCAATGGGAGAATGGGGAGGGAGGAGCTTTCTGGACCGGAGTCAGAAAAGGGGCAGGGAAACCAATGGACCTATCGGGGGAACAGAACTGGGGTACGAGCTGACTGGCTCCCACAGGAAATGGTCAGATAAGACACCCACACCGGCACAGACGCTTATGGCTGTGTAATCAGAGCACACACACAGCCCGCCTGCTGCAGTGGCAGCCCCAGTACCTGCCGAGACCCCCTGGCTGGACTGCGCTCCCTGCACCAAGGATGGGTGTGTGGCCCATGCGTGGTCCTGGGTGATGGTGTGAGACTGTGCTTTCCTGTCCATTCCCAAGCTCCTGGAGGAGAGGCAGCCCTTCTACATGAAGAGGCAGAGAAACCAAGGCTCAGAGCAGGAGCATCCAAGCTGTCTGTTCTGAGGTTATGGAGGGGGACAGTGAGGGCCGTGAGGAAACAGCAAACCCATCCAGAGCCCCCCACCAGGAAACCGATTTCAGAAACTGGAACAAATACCTTTGTTTTACTTGTCTTCTTTTTATTCCTTTTTTTTTCCTCCCCCAACAAGGGCTCAGGTCCTTATGTCTAGATGGTTGTGGCTGTAGGTGTCTAAAGCTAATGCCCCCCTTGTTAGTCTCCTGAGACTCCCTCTGTAGTCAATGGAGAGAGACTGTGACATCTCTAAGTCCATTTACCACCTTTTTTAAGACACCTGTTTCAGGATGAAGTGGTTGCTCTGGAGAGGACTATTTCTTCTCCTGGTTTAAAAAAAAATGTAGGGTTACTGTTATATACCTAATCCAATGGGGCATGTGAGTCTTGGCTCCTGGACTTCCTGGAGGATCATTGTCAAGCTCCAAAACTTGTCACAGATCATGGTGCACTATTCATCTTAGTGGTAAATACATTTAGCATCCCATCACCTGGGACCTGCAAACCCCAGCCTGAAAACCACTGGTGTAACAAACACATGCTAGTCAGATGTTGCAAAAACAGTTTTTCTGTAATATGGACAAGCTCATTCAATGTGTGCTAAAGTTGCTGAAGTTTATTTTTGCTCATTGCTGCTTCATGTGTTTGAAATTTCAAACAAGAGTCTGTGCTAATGTTTTAAAAGCTCATAAGTAATAAAGATACATTAACATACTTAACATATTTTAATCCAATCTTACTGCATTTTAAAATAAGTATGAAGCATTGCAGGTTGTAATGCTAATTTTGTAGAAGTGTAACTTCAGACTTTAGTGAGTACAGTTTACACTTATACTGGAATACAATGCATCTGCAGGAAAGAAAAATAATTTTTAAGTCTTTGACTTGTAAATCCATTGAAATAATATGATTAATAGTGTTTTTTTCTGTTGATCAACAAACTTCCCCCAGTGTGGGGGAAGCAGCTAGAGACATTAATAAATACACAAAATTTTTTGTCAAGTTTTACAAGTAGAGTTGCTGTAGTAGTTGTATTTCACACTGAAACAGCTCTATGTCATTCCCGAGTTGTCCAACAAGTCCAATGAGGCAGCATTTAAGAACTGGAAATGCTTCTGCTGCAGAAGCATCTCTGCTCAGTGTCTGGTACAATATTCACCTAATTATACCATTAGTGGTTACCTATCTTCAGGTCAGAGTTAAGCAATGAAGCACAGGAAAATAAGTCATTACCTTAATATCAATGACATGACTAAGTGGCTTTTAGATATCCTGGGTTATTTTTTTAATACAAGAAAATGCCACTATCATTAAGTATACATTACAATTGGTTTTTCTTGCTAGAACTACTACCATTCATTGTTTTGTACTTTACTTAAAGTTTAAACAATGAAGGGTTTTATTGAGATCACCTTATCACTGCAAATGAATGTAATTCCCAAACCACTGGTGCAGAGTAGAACACTGGCTGAATGTTGTGTCACTGTACGCTTAATCTTTCTCCCAACAACACTGACAGGGAGTTTGTTGTTTCAGTTGCACAGAACCTACGGCAAATACCAGCTACACATAAGTGTTCTGATGCTCCAGTGTGTTAAAAAAGTTCTACCTTCACTTTACACACACAAGATAGAATCATGTACATTATTTACAGCTGGTAACTATTAAGTGAAGTGTGAAGCTTACCCGTGAAACTTGCCATGCATCATGCTAGTTTTTAATTAGTTACAAAGCCTAGCTCTCTTAGAGCTTCAGTGCAGTCTTTCAGCTCTGGCTGTCAAGGGAATAGTGGGACAGTTTTCAAGACTGGAACCTCGATCTGGCATGGGTTATATTTATCTTAAGTCACATGGGCCAGCACAGTCTATAAAGCAAAATATTTGGTGCTGATGAGCTGATGTCCACATCACATGTGGATCCCCTCAGACTAGCTCTAGTTTGGTCTGCCAGTAATTGTCATGCTTTAGGTGCCGTCCTGGAGCACAGCTTCAGCTTCTGGTTTTCCTTGAGAGGAATCCAGTCCATGAGCCCTTAGACTGATCTGTTATATTAACCAAAGCACATCATAAGAAGGGACAGCTAGAAGGTTTACTTCAAAAGTGTGCTCATGATCCAAGCTGAAATGTTAACATGAGCTCCCCCACAAAGTACCGTATGGATGTGAAATGTCATCATGTGTGAATCTTGAGCAGCAGCTCAACTACATCTTGTTCATGTAAAGGTCAGCAAAAAACTGAACCCTGACCATTCCTGTTTTTCACAGGCAATTAATTAAAATGATTGCTTAATTTTGTACCAATTAAGTTTTAGGAAAAAAATGCAGAATTGTTTCCTTCTAAATATACAACTTCTTAATAAATACAATTTTTTTCTAAGTCTTTTTCACTTAAATACTTGGCACAGAGTTGATTGACTTCTTAAGACCATTTGGACTATTTGTCAGCAACTCACTGTGGGAAGAGGAAGGATAGAGGAAGGACTCACTAATGCTGGAGCATTAGCTGCTGCCAGAAGAGGCACAATGAGAAACTGTTCATGAACTGATGGTGTGCACTCTCAGACCCTGAGCCTGACCTGTTGTCTTACTGTCTGCATCTTCCCATGCTCCAGTGGTGGATATACCTCACTTCCCTCTGATCATCTACACTGCAGACATTTACATCTGAGCCAGTTGTTTAGACTCTTTTTATAGTTCATGGAGAGAAAAAGACACTTCTGAGGCATGATTTACATGTTCTATTTAGACGTCTATGGTAATATCAGATGACTCACTGCCTGGGAAAGGAGCTATTTCTTTTCATTTCCATATTTTTCTTTTACACAGGGAGGCTAGAGGAATGTTTTAAATACAGGAGTTTACATCTTAGATGTTTGAAAATCTCTCCTGAAGACCTGTGTATTTTGCCCAAGAAAAGTCACCTCTGAGAACCCAAAAATATATTTATGTGATTCTTACAGAACAGTTTCAAGAGGAATTAACTAATAGGGCATTCTCACCTGCTTATTCTGATGGGTCTGGGCACGTGAAGTTTACGTCACAATCAACCTAACATGATTCTTGTGAATTTACATATCCACTCAGAGAATAACTTCAGGCCAAATGCTGGGCTGGGTATGTATCTGCTGCCTGTATGGGCACTGTACAGAAGCCATGGGTTTAGGGGAATTTTCAGAGCCTCATCAAAAATGCTCTCCCTGCTCCCTGCTGCATGAGGGTGGGTCTTGCAACATGTAAACTTACAATCATATTTAAGCAAAGTATTTCTTTACTTCAAGTGAGTCTTCATTCATGATTTTAATGGTTCCTATGATTCCTAGAGCTACAATTCTATTGTTTCTGCAACAAGCCATGAAAAGAAATGTTTGGCTGTGCAGTGCAATGCCTTGAAGTCTAGATGATGGATTAATGGTTTGTTTTCTGGTTGTCTAATAGGCAGTATTAAAAGTAGAATCAAAGTTTACTTTATATTAAGCCTTGAGTATGGTTTTTTTTTTTTTTTTATCCAGGGACTACACAGAGCTTTTGCACACTTAGTTTAGAAAACAGTCTTCTGACAGATTCTGCTGTCCACAAAAATGATAGGAATACCAGACTTGAAGATTAGCTATTTCCAATTGACAGGATTTTCCCAACAGCCTACAAGGTGGCTGGAACAAGGCAGAGCCTGATCAGCTCCACTTGCCTTTTGGCAAATGACATTGTATGCAAATAACTTATTTGGAAGGGTATATAAATACAAATATTTTTTACAGTTATGTAAAATAGCTGTATGCATCTGCTGTCATTTAAGAGGAAAGGTTATGGCTCATATGTTGAAAAGGTAATGTGGCTTGGCTTTCTGATTTATAAACCTTTTTTATACCTCACCTCAAAGATGTCAGCATTTCAAAAGCTGGTGAAGTAATCACTATGTATAGCTTTTTATCAGTTTTTGTAAAGTGGCTTAGAGTGAAAGGCACTCTTAAACATGATTTCATTTTTCCTTTAGTGAAGGACAAAATGAAAGACTAGGGGTTTAGAAGCAGCTGAACTGAGTACTTCTATAGATACTTTATTGATATAAAACCATACAGTCATTATACTAGAGGACATGCTAGTGGAGACTGTCCCCATTATAACAGTTTAAGAATGGATAACTCCCTTTGGGGGTGTTGTAATTTTTAGTTAATTAGCATCAAGTCTCTTCTCTTTAGCAAATGCTATTTTGCTTCACAACCCTCTCTGCTGACTTCAGTGTTCCGACTGGTGTGGGAGAGTATTTTGCAGATACATCATTCACTTGGAAACACCGTATTTGATTCATAAATACACTATATCCTTCACTTAAATGTAGTATGTGTCCACCATTTTTGACTTCCAGATGTGTCTCCTTCACATTTCAATCACATTGAGAGGCAAATTCTTATACTGTGCATTAAGAAAATCTGTCAAGTTTTATGACATGTTTGGGACAGATGTGTCACGGTCATCCTCTAGCTCTGTGCAGAAAAAGGAGATGTGAAAGAATATGACACAAGATTTCGACTAGTATATAAGTGAGGGCCAAGAGCCCTACTCTGCTCCCGTGGCTTTGGCAGCCAATGGTCAAAGCAACTCTGACACGACGCAATGGTGTGACCGTGGGTGAGGCTGCTGAGGAGACAGATTTGTGAGGAAGCTGTAAGAAATCTCCTTTGGGCTCCCCAGCATCATTTAGAAGCTTTTTAAAGTTCTGATGTTCCTTCTTTGTCCTTCCCTGAGCTGTTGTAGCCATGCTCGTGCATTGCCATGTACCCCTCTAATGAAGATTCTGATCTTCCAGCTTGACTTCCCGGCTTGACCCCCGACTTGCCTCAGCACTGTGACTTGTCTAGCAATTTCTGGGATGTGCTGACTGTGGTTGCTGCCACCAGACCTGCTCTGCTCTGCTTCATAGTTTGGCTGTGGTGGGACTGAGTCTCCTGCTGTTTGAAAAGTTTCAAAAACCTATTTACCAAACTGTCCTTGTGCTCTTCCTTCCAGCAGAGCAATGGTTTCCAGCTACTAAAATCTTCTAGTATACTGGAGTTTATTAGACAGATTTGGAAATTAGAAACTGAAAATATTCTGATTCTGAAAATATCTTCCCTGGAAACCATGCTACCTTTCCTACATGATGGCTATCTTTCTTTTTATAGTTTAAGCTTTTACATCTCCTGTTCACTGCTGAAACATTTATTTGAAATAAGCCACAGTTGGGGCCTTCTAAAGGCATATTCTATTTTACAGATGGTTGCACACTTTCTTTAGCCTCCAGATAATGCTTTCTGTCATAGTTACTGCTGTGAAATGCCTTTTCTCCACCTTTTCTTTTTTTTCCACACAATAAAATTAGTAGTAAAATATTAGACTTGAAGAAGTGCACACAAAGCACCCAAGTTTCTTTTTTTTTAATGATTGTGTTTCTTGAAAAATTCAAACACTCTTATTCTGAAACATCTTCTAACTGTAGTATCCACTATCACTTTAATGGAAGTCAATGACTCTGTGGTTCTGTATTCTTTAATGGCTATTAATCAGCAGGCTTTTGCTGAACAGTGATTATTCAAGAGGTTTTATTGCCTTTGTGGGTTTAATTCCCATGTTTGAATAACTCAGAAAGTCACATTTCTCACCTGAGTGGCAACAAAAACCTCATCCAGAACTCCAGAGTGTCTTACTTCACAACACTTCAAAGTTAAAAAAAATCATCTCCATTTGAATGTCATTAAAAACTGTACTGGTGATTGCGGTTGTGGAAGAGGGCCATTGGAACATGAGTTACTTTGCCAAAATCACTGCTTGTGTACACTGAGGTTCAACATCTTCTGTGTAAGAGAAAGAGAGACAGAGATTGACAGATGCATTTGGTTTTGCTTGGCTTTAAAGAGGTGTCTACAGTCAGCATTTATTCCAGGCAGTAGTTAAACCTGCAGCCTCTCAGGCCGTGCCTCTATGATCCATCTTAGCATGGCCATGCCAGTTGTGTAACGTATCAGATGCTGCCTGCGACATTGTCACGTTCCATCATGGGGAACTGCGGAGAGTTCTTTTAAAAATGGATGGTCGGGAACAAAATTAAGCCAAACAAGGCAGACGCTGTGTCTGAGAACCGTTTATTGATAACAAAAAGGAGAAGGAAAAGGAGTTGCCCGAGCCAAAGAGGGCTAGAAGAGACGGAAAAGAAGAAAGGAAAATTAAAAAGGACTGGGGGAGGGGGGAGAGGGGACAAAGAGAAAAAGAGGGCGTTACCACCAGCCAGTCAAGGCAGTGCTGTTGGCGTCCAGGCAGCAGGGGGTGCGCACGCTGCCTGCCTGGGGACGGGCTGGGTCTGAGCGAGCCTGCGCGGCGCCCGGAGGGGCGCGGCTCCACGGGCGCGGCTCCCGCAGCGACGGCACCGGACACGCGGTGAGTGGGCACTCGGACCACGGCCCTGGACAGGGTCCCGGCAATGGGCTGGATCGGGGCGGCAGGGAGGGCAGTGATGGCTGGATCGGGGCAGCCCGGCGGGCAGCGATCGGCACGGCAGCGTTGGAAGCAAGGACGCGGGGCGAAGTGGC
>VXBT01010233.1:233429-244779 GCA_013400235.1 Oriolus oriolus | reverse complement strand
CCAGGCCCTGCAAAACCAACACATGGGGCCATGGAGATGAATAGAGTGGACCTCTCCTATGAAGAAAGGCTGGGAGAGCTGGGGGTGTTCACCTGGAGAAGAGAAGGCTCCAGGGAGACCTCAGAGCCCTTTCCAGTGCCTAAAGGGGCTCCAGGAGAGCTGGAGAGGGACTTGGGACAAAGGCCTGGGGGGACAGGACAAGGGGGATGGCTTTAAGGTGAAGGAGGGCAGGGTTAGGTGAGTTACTGGGAAGAAATTCTTCCCTGTGAGGGTGGTGAGAAGCTGTGGCTGCCCCATCCTTGGAAATGTTCAAGGACTGGAGCAACCTGACTCTAGTGGAAGATGTCCCTGCCCATGGCAGAGGGTGGAACAAGATGATCCTTAAGGTACCCCCAACCCAAACCAGTCTGGGATTCTATGATTTTAAGTTGAGGATACTTGGAACGATTTTGCTTCGTAAAGAAAACTAATTGCTTGATAACTCTTCATTAGCAAGCTAAGATTGCCTGGCAGCTTTCTGTAGTGTAGTGAGTGGCCACAAGTTGGGTATCTGAAAAACAGGGAGGTGTGCGGGGTCAGGAGAGACTTTTGTATGGAAGGATTTTACCGGAGGAGGAGGAGGAGGAGGAGCAGGAGGAGGAAGAAGAGGAGGGATTCTGTCATCAGAACAGCTACAGAGGTGA
This sequence comes from Oriolus oriolus, assembly GCA_013400235.1. NCBI lineage: Eukaryota > Metazoa > Chordata > Aves > Passeriformes > Corvidae > Oriolus > Oriolus oriolus. Next base: position 244,096 of record VXBT01010233.1, on the reverse strand, counting down.
ACGTGCAGGAGAGGGCGCCCGACAGCAAGGAGTAACTTCTGGTGTGAAAACATCTCATTAAAACAGGGAGAGAACAGCTGGTTTAAAGTTTTGGTTGAAGTTACATTTTGCATAACCTCAGAGACTTAGAGTGGCCAACTGAGCACCCATGGTTTTGGTAGCTAGTGCATTCAACATGAGTGAAAATCTGATTGCTGTCACTCATGTCAGCAACTCCAGCCTTCAATCAGCGAGGAGTATAATCTTTACCAGTCCCCTCTAATTAGATGTGTGAAAGCAAACTGCGTAGGAAGTGTTCAGCTTCCTTTATTTCTCTTGTGTCACACCACTACCTCAATCCCAGCCATGGATACCAGCCTCCACAGTGAACTAGTTCCTTGTTAAACTAGAAAATCCCCTTACAAAGCCTCCACATTGCTACAGTTAGTGTTGGCTGCCTGTGCTCCCAGAATGCGGAATGAGGTTACAACTTGGGCTGTGTTTATTTTCAGGGCTGTAGCCATGCAAGGCTTTTGCCGGCAGCAGAAACATTCAGGAGCCAGGACACTGGAGCACTGTCGGGATCTACTGACTCTTTTTCCATGGCAAATCCAGCATTTAGGGGACCTGCATTGAGTGGCAGCTACTTCTACCCATCCTGTCTTCAAACAGGAGTGTTCTTCCTTAGCACCTTCCCACTTGGTGGGCTGCCCTTCACCTGCTGGTGCAGGTGCTTGCTTGAGGCCAAGCTGCCACTGGGCTCTCTTTAAACCGAAGATTCAAACTCCAGTCCCGTTTCCTTGCTGTGAGAGCTTACTGGAAAGAAGAGCTCTGTGCACCACTAGTGAGAAGGTTCATAACCCCCTCCTGGTGCCTTTCCTGCACCGCTGCCTCACCCAGAGCCGCAGTTACAGCCCTGCCAAGTTGCTTCTCCTCATTCTCCTTTGCAGACACATCTAACACAGACACAGCTGTGGCTTGGGCAGCTCATTCTAGTGACACTTGTCATCCGTGGTGACCACACTTGGGGCTGGTGCTTCATGGGCTCTACCTGGAGCACTGCATCCAGCTCTGGGACCACAGCACAAGGAAGATGTGGGCTTCTTGGAGCCATGGAGATGCTCCCAGGGCTGGAGCCCCTCTGCTCTGGAGCCAGGCTGGGAGAGCTGGGGGTGCTCACCTGGAGAAGGGAAGGCTCCAGGCAGACCTTAGAGCTCCTGCCAGGGCCTAAAGGGGCTCCAGGAGAGCTGGAGAGGGACTTGGGACAAGGGATGGAGGGACAGGACACAGGGAATGGCTTCCCATTGCCAGAGGGCAGGGATAGGTGGAATATTGGGGAGGAATCCTCTCCATCCCTGGAAGTGTCCAAAGCCAGGTTGGATGGGGCTTGGAACAACCTGGGCTAGTGGAAGGTGTCCCTGCCCATGGCAGGGGGTGGCACTGGATGGGCTGTAATGTCCCTCCCTGCCCAAACCATCCCATGATTCTATGATTCCACATGAACTTTGGTTTGTATTTCCTTCTTTTCAGAGGATTTTCACTTTGCACAAGGCAAAACTCTGGAAAGGCTCAAGCTATCACTAAGCCCCCTCAAGCTTTTTTGTGCTGTATTGTTCTTGTCCATGGACTAACAATGCAGCCAGTGCCTTCAGCTGGGGGCCAGCGGCCAAGTGGAGACCAGCGATAAAGAGAAGGAAGGAGGAGCAAGGGAGAGTTTGACCTCACAACTTTTGTTTAAATTGCTGGTTCTTTTTAGTATTTCCTCTTGTTATTCTTTAGGTATTTGGGGAAAGAGAAGGGAACCAGAGCCAGACCATTATGTATGCTTAGTCCATAATCTAAACATTTTTATCATATTTTTTTTTCTTTATTTTATTGGTTGTTTAAATAGCTACAGAAATATACCAGAGAAACTGAGACTAAAATTTTGCAAGATTTTAATTCTGGGCAGTGTGCCAAGTAAAAGGTAATTGTTGGCAGGACTCCGAGGTTTGGTTTGCATATTGCTTTCAGTCCACAGCAGGGATCCTTACAGCTCAATTATTCTATACAGACAAAATGCTCCAAAAGCTTCATTTTAAAATGGGCTGAGTGGCTGTTAGAGAACATTAACACCCCCAGTTTCAGCCTCCTGCCCACTTCTGTGTTCCTGGGCTCTCTGGTCCTTGACAGAGTACTGAAAGACCCCCCCAGTTCTATTGAGCAGTTACTGAAATATGTGGCAAAAGCCAGCCTTAAGGTAGTTCAACTGCTAAACATCCAGCGTGCCATCAGAAATGAAACAGGGCCACTGCTGCTTCTTCTGTTGGTTATTTAGACAGGCAAGAGCTAATTTGTGCATCTGAACACATCAAGGGAAAACACATTAAGGCTAATACAAACAACTTGCCCCGAGGAGAAATTCTGTCTGGGTTTAACTGGAAGAAAATCACTGTGAGAACAATTAAACATTGCACTAGGTTGCCAGGGAAGTGGTAAAATTTCCCTCACTGGAAATATTCAAGGTTTGGCTTGAGAGAGCCCTGGACAGCCTAACTCAAGGGTCCTGCTTCCAGCAGAAGTTTGGAGCGGATGGGCTCCAGAAGTCCCTTCCAAACTGGATTTTTCTGTGATCTATGATAATACTTTTAATCATCATGTTTCAAAGTCAGGATAATAGAAGAATGTTGTTATTTTCTCTCATGTCAGGAAAATGAGGATTCCAGTGCCTACGGAAATAGTAACTTTATTATGAAATAGAAAAGGAAGGAAAAGCAATAGTTGCTTTTCACTTAGAAACATTAGTGCAACTGACTGTGGTCAAAACCAATCTGGTAAAGCTGAACTGCATAGGTAAGCAAGAGGATATAGGTTTCTGCTAAACATTATAAAAAAAAAAGTAATAAAATCATCTCGTTTGATCTGCAGAGGGCTGTTTTAATGCAGAAAATATGCCAGTGTGTTCAATACTGCGCAGCAAAACAGCTGGGCCTGCAGTGGTGGATGTGTCTGAAAGCAAGCAAGTTTTCAATAAGTATTATGCTTTCCTGTAACAGCCAAATAAACACTGGCACTTAAATTGCTTTGAAAAAAACCCAGAATTACTAGTGATTTCATAGAGTTTATCAGTTCTAAGTAGATCACTACTATATAATCAAGGTCACTGCTGTTTCTTCTGTTTGTTATTTAGAGAGGCAAGAGAGAACCCAAGGCAGGTACTGAGCTAAAGCAGCAGATTAACTGTTACCCATGTTAGCAACTAGAGAAGCAACACAGTGAGTGTAAGAAAATCAGTAATACAGCAGTTCATTACATCTGCACTCCTAAAGGATACTGAAAAACCTTGTGTCCAGGTTTTATCACCCAAATAAGTCAAGGTAATCATTAATTGGAAAGATTTTTGCTAGCTGCTCCACCATGAGGATGTGCTGGTGCTGCCAAGGAGGTGATGTCCTCCTTCTGTCCAGGCACACTTTGGGTGGGTGCAGATGAACTGGAGAGGAGCAGGAGGCTGACAGGATCCCAGGGGTCAGGGGTGCCTCACCCACTGACAGGATTAGTGTGGGATTGCTGTGAGGCTGCTCGCTGGGTGGCTTTCCCAGCCCAGGAGCCAGGCTTGGGTGGATGGACTTGTGCTCTCAGCACCTACACTCAGTGAACAGAAAAACTTGTAAACACTTTGTGATCCATCTACTGGAAGTTCAAAACCTCGGAGGGATAAGGTTTTTATAAAATTATCTGGAAGGAAAATGAAGCAGATGAGACAATCACTTCGGAGAGGGGAAAATACATCAAAAATCCCAACTATTCCATTTTCCTTTGTGCATCTCCTTTTGAACTCTTGCAGTCCCTTCACTCTGCAGGATGGTTTAGCAAATCCCACTTCATTTGCTACATATGCCTTCCTGGATGGGCTCCTGAGGAGAAGCTTCTCCACGGAAAATGGAGACTTGGAACAGGAAAGCTGTGTTTAAACCCCATGCTTGGTCCTAACGAATATACTTGGAATAAGAAGCAACCAAAACCATCTGTGGCCAGAAGAAGCAAATCCAGATGTCATGGGGATTTAGCCTTCTCCTTCATTAATCATGTCTGCAGGATCGTTCAGCCTCTGCAGCCTACGCCTGCTGGACTTTTGAGGGGTTGTTAATAACAGGAACAGCAGCTCACTTGGGAAGAAAGTTTTGGTCACATCTTCGATAATCAAATGGAAGTAGAATTTCTTACTCCTCTAAGCAGAGTCATTATGATTTCCTTAGTTAAGATGGGAAAATGACAGGTTTAACTTCTGGATTTGGCGTCTTGCCTCACTAAACTCTCTTCAGAGGCAGTGAATCGCCTCAGCCTTCCCCTCTTACCAGGCTGCCTCCTACAAATCCCACCCTATAAACTTATTTCTACCACTTAGGTAGGTTTTGGTCTTCCCAGGCAGGTGTGGCTGCCCATTTGAAGCAGTAAAGAACCCACTGGATTTCCAACAGATGGATTTTTGTTCTGGATTTTCTGCTGAGCTCAGCAGATTGGGCCGTGCCTTCTTGTTTGCTGTTCTGTAGCCGTGGGAGCACCAGGCAGTGGGAAGGGCACTCAGCTGTGGTTTATTCACTGGTTTCTGGGCACCACCTCTATTTTCACGTGAGGGAACAGACCCCTGAGTCTTGTTTGACAATGAAGGAACTTGAACAATGAATTGTGAGGGCCTGTGCATTAGCTGTTTTGACATGAATGTCCTAACTAATTAAAATACAGCCTCTAATGGCAGCTGAGCAGGAATGATCACCTCATTTGTCATTTGACAGATTTCATAACTAGTTACTAAGCAGAGAAGGAAATGGTGTTTGAATTTACCAAATATGTTTTGTGTATTTAAAAAACAGGAAAGTTCAACACATGTATTTTATTTTAATTTACATATATACAAAACCATGTAATTTCTTGGCCACTGGGGCAGGCAAATGGAGTGTGCAACAGCTGGAGGTGATTCTCAGCTCTAGGGTTCCTTACTTTATAGGAAATAAAACCCAGAACCTCATATTCAAGACTCTGAGTTTTGCATCCCTGCTCAGAGTGTTTATCCCTGTCCCAGATGCCCTCAGTCCCGTGGCACGTCCTCACAATCCGTTTCACTCCCTTTCTGATTCCCAGTGGTGCTAGGTTTGCTGCACCTCGTTACTTTCCTGTTCTTCTAGATCCAGCATTGCCCCTGCAGCCTTCCAGAAGGAGACTCCAACTTCAAAGAGCCACAAGGCTGACATCAAAAGAACAAGCTTGAAACAGCGTTCCCATCAGGTTCCTGACATGGCAGTGACAGGGCCAGCAGCACTCCCACAGGAAAACCGAGGAGAGGAGGAGACAGGGCCAGGGGAACTTTTTTCACCACAGGGCTTGAAGAGAAATTACTTCACATTAAGGTAAGGCAGAGTCTCTTGTTCTTGTGGGATTACTGATTTCAGAGGATTTTTTCACTTAAGTACTCCAGGTGTGCGGTGCTTTCCCTTCTGCACAGCTGCTGCCCGGAGCTGTACTTGGGAGAATCTGTTTATTTGCAGTAAATCAGTTTTAGAATCTGTTTTAAAAAGCAATCTTGACATGCAAGTTGGTAATGTGCCCTAAGTACTAACAGATTGTGTATTTGGTTGTAAAGAGTATCACTTGCTCAGAACAGATTTGCAAGTGTTTGGTTGTACTCCATGAGAACTGGGAACCCAAGAGCCACTGAAGGGCCCTTGTGGATAGAAACCAAAAGAACAGTGAGTACCATGAGCACTGTGCTGGCCCCCTCAGTTTTGAGAAGGAATTCTAGGGAAGCAGAATTCTTTTGTTGTGCTTACCTGGTGTCCTGAAGGCCCAGCTGCTCACATCCTCCCACTCCAGAATCTCAGGTGTCAGAAGAGAGAAGTTTCTCGTCCTCATTACTGAGAAGCTTTCATCACCCCACCCCACTCTTGGACAATGAAGAAAAGAGAGCTTTTTAACCCCAAGTTTTCTACCTTTCCACTTAAAAGCAGTTGTTTTTTGAGGCCCAAGACGTGTGTTGTTTGGATGTGGAGGATGGAAATCCTCGATTTGTAGCAACGCTGATGTCTAGCTGAGCCCTGCTATGGGCTAGGGCTATGTTTGTGTATATGTATTTACTAAATGCAGGTAGAGGAGTACTGAACTCTGCCATGTCACCAAGAATGCATTATCAGAACATTCTATTGCAGGAATTTCAAAAACCTCTCAGATTACGTATCACATTCAATTCTGTGGGCAAAATCGACATTTCTAAACAATTTGCAACCAAGTAGGGTAGAATGATGAATGTAGTTTATAATTCGTTTTTTTATGAGCACTGGTTTTCAATGAGTATTCCAATGAATGCTGTTGACATGTTGAATGTGAGCAACATAATAAAACATAAGTGGGAAGAAAATAAGGGGTGGGAGAGGCAACCAGAAAAGCCTCATTCTGCATTGAGTTGTGCACTCAGCAGTCTGATTGTATTTTGATCCACATAACCTTCGAAAGGTAGAACTAGAGATAAAATGATATCTTTTACCACCATCTGCTATTGAAATATTCTACTTCATGAGTTGTTCAAACTGCCATCCATACTTTTCAGTTACAAAAATAAGGTGTTTTATCTGATTTCTTCATTTGGATAACGACCATAAACACAATTTTTACCTCTTCCCTGGAATATTCAGTTCATATATGAATAAGCACTTCATATACTGTTTCCACACCATGCTTTTTCCTTTTATCTTGGTTTAAGAAAGATACCTTTTATAGCAAGAACAGCCATTCACTGGCACAGCCTCCTCAGGGGCGTGGCAGAGTCTCCCTTGCTGAAGTTCTCAAGATGCAATGGCATCGGCTGTTACATAATCTCCACAGACTCCTTTTCCCAGGAGAGGTTGGATCTTTTGAGGTCCCTTCCAAACTGGGCTGTTCCATGATTCTGGGATTAGGAACCTGTCAAAATCTACTCTTCTGTTGTGGGTTTTCAGTGCTCCATCCTGGCTGGTCTCAGAATTAGGGCAGTAGCTAAAGTATAACCAACTCTTAACTTTCTTTTAAGGCTATTTTATCAAAATGTTATTTTTGGTTCTCCAGCCAGAACAGCTGTGATTCTCTTTGAGTATCTTCTGCAGCTAGATTTTAAGACCTCCTAACCTTTTGAAAATAACTCATAAGAATAATATTTTTGTTTCACTTACATGGAAAGGATTCAGAATATACTTCAACCAACAGTCTGTCCTGAGAAAGGGCTGTTTTTATTTTATCACACATCTCTCAGGACTCCTCTCTGCAACCTGATTTTGACTTTCAGACAATAATGATTAAGAGTTTCCTATAGCAATAGATAATTATTATTTATTCATTACAGTTTCATTACATTTGCAGCTGCCTGTGTCAACAGCACCTTGTTTTTCTGCCTACAAAGCCAGCGGTCTTAAAATGGCTCCTTTCCCTTGGAGAAATCCTATAAGGTAGTTTTGGGTCATGAATCATCTCTCCCAATGGATTTCACGCACCTTTCACTTCAATGCTTCTGTTTGATTACAAACCATGTCTCTGAGGCAACCAGGAGGGCTGTGGAGGAGCACACACAGGGTGAACCTGCGCTCCCTCTGGAGCAAAGAGCACAGCCAAGTGCTTTGTGCAGCTTGTCAAAGAAGCTGCTTCCTTGGCACAGCCCCTTTACAATCACACAGGGAGAAGCAGCCAGCAAGGTGGCCAAGATTTTATCAGTCCCTCTGATGATACCTCTGCAGTTCGTCAGCTCTGTGGTTGTGTTGAGGACTGTGTGTTTGACTCACAGCCCCTGGAAGTTCATTCCATGGTGTGCCCATGGTGCTGGGTGCATGTGTGGGGCACATCAGGGTTCCATCACAGTGGGAGATCAAATAGATAGGATAGTGGAGACAGCCTCCTTCTCCCTCCCTGCTTCCCTCCCTTCCTGCTTCCCTCCCTCCCTCCCAAAGCAGAATATAGCTGTGAAAGTGTACTGCACTTTTTTGGTACCAGAGCTCCCAGTACTTCCACTGGCCACCTCGTGAGTCCAGAGCATGAAGAAGCCTGGACGGTGGTGATGTAAGACACCACCTCTCTTCTCCATGTCACTCTGCCACAAGTGAAGTCATGGAGGCAGCAGAGGTAGATCTTCATCCCTTTGTTTGGAAAAAAGGGCTTCTCCTGATCCTCTTCACTCAGGAATTCACTTTCATTTTGCCCTTTAGGATATAATACAACCTTTAGGATATAGTACAAAACAGGTGTTTAGAGAAGGAATTTTGGGGTGTGTAAAGATAAACACAACCCTCAAAGATCAGGATTTTATAGGAGAAAAAGTGGGAAAATACTTGTTTTGGCTATGGTGGTATTTTTGTTTTGATTGTATTACTTTATCATCGATATCTGCAGTGCAGGTGTCACATCACCTTAAAATTTAATATGGGAAATTTCTTATCTTAAGGAGGATGGTTTTGGTTTTAAGCAGTAGCGAAAGAGGATCATTTATCTCTGTTCCTGATTTGGCACACATTTCTCATGGTGTCTTTTTAAGATGCTAAAGACACAAGCTTTGCCATTAAAACACAGCATTTCCCTATCTTAAAAATGAAATCACTGTCTTTAAATAGTAAGTGTTTGTGAAATGCCTGGGGATCTTGGGGATCGGGTAGCTCCAAAGTATAGAACGTTATAACTAAATAAACTCCTCAGTTCTCATTTTTTTTTTTACCCTAGCTGTAATTAGACTGGGAGGTTTCCCATTCAGTGCACGCTCTGACATCTGTTCTGGGGTATGAAGCTTCTGGGATTTGGCATATTTTCATCTGCTAAATGATGGGACAGAACTGCAATCCACTTCACGGCTCATGAATTCCCCATGGTTTATCTCTCCAGACTCCTGGAGCTGACTTGCCCATTACATGTGACTGTACGTTATGCAAAGCTCCTCGGCTACGTTTGATAAAAGATACGCTACGCTGAGCAGAGCTCGAATTCTCCTCTGAATTAATGCCTTCCAAATGCACACCAGTAACCAGTGTTTCCTCACTGGTGTCTGCTCACACAGCTCACAGTAGTGCAGTGAGCAAAGCACAGCAGCCACCTCGCTGAGAGCTCTCAGGCAGAGCCTAACAACCAAATATATCCAAAACAGAAACTGGTTCACATTTGACCTCTAGAATGGTCAACAGCTAAAGCTGATTTAATGTTTTAGCTCAGCTGAGGTCTCTATAGACTCGTGAGACGCTGACTCAGTGATGCTCTGGGTGAACCTGCTCTCCTCGAGGTAGTGAAGCAATTGCTCCGTCACACTTGGATACAACCAGTGTGTGCCCAGAGAACATGAATTTTGGAAGGCAAGAGGTTGTTTAGCACAATACTGAACTCGATGTCACATATCATTGGCAATATTTCAAATCTGATCAAGTTCAATGTTGGTTTAAAAAGATTCAACCCCAAAGTGTTTCACCATTCTGTGATCAGCTGAGTGGCATAGCATTAAACCTACCAACCCCATGTCAGCAAAACTGAACTGTGTGAAAGCAATTTCACACTGAGTGGCAGATGTGTACAAGCTGAATGAAAAGTATTTAAGGGTAAAATGCGTAACTTCCAGTCACTGTGAACCTCCAGCGTGTCAGCAAAATCCGTATTCATTGCAACTCATCAGCTCCATACAAAACATATGAGGCACAATAAGGGATGGCACCCTGCCCATGGCCAGTCAGCTGGATTAATGTTATAAAAACAGCAAAGAAGAAGGAAATACTTTAGAAAGTCACATCTGGGTGTGATGTGAAATTATTATTCAGGGGCAGGAGAATTCGGATATCTGTTCCATACTGTCGTACATTGCTGTGCTGAGGATCTGCAGACTGGTGCTCTTGCCTGTTTTAGGAAGTTGTTTCAATCACTGGACAGTATTTACTGAAGTGAGGTGTATTTTAATGCCTGCTTGTGTAGCTTTATTGTTCATATTATAATCAAACATGCAATAGCAATATGCAATATTCCTTGGAAGAGTGGGACAATACGGCCCTGAAGACTGAGCCATAAATCACAAGAGTCACAGAAGGATGGAATGGGTTGGGTTGGAAGGGACCTTAAAATCATCTCATTCCCCCCCCTGCCATGGGCAGGGACACCTTCCACTAGCCCAGGGTGCTCCAAGCCCCGTCCAACCTGGCCTTGGACACTGCCAGGGATGGGGCTGCCACAGCTTCTCTGGGCACCCTGTGCCAGGGCCTTTAATCACAGAATCATAGAATCATCAAGGCTGGAAAAGACCTCTAAAATCATCGAGTTCAAACATCACCCCAGTACTGCCACTGTCACCCCTAAGCCACTGAACATATCTCCCAGCGCCAGACCCAGCTGCCTCTTGGACACCTCCAGGAGAGGTATTTTGGTCCCGTTTAACTGTGCTTTTACTGTGGCACGGTCTTTAACGCGGCCTCTAGGGAAACTCTGGAGGCTCTAACCGTGTCTCCAAGGGGATGTGGATTTTGCGGTGACGAGTGACAGTGGGGCAGAGCAGAGTGGGGGCACAGAGAGCACCCGGGGACAGCCGTGCCTGCGGGCAGGGGGCGGGCGTGGGGCATCCGCGGGTCCCTCCGGGGTCCCCGCCGGGTCCCTCCCGGGCCGGGCGGGGCGGGGCAGGGCCAGGGCCAGGGCCGGGGGCGGTGCCTGCGGAGGAAGCGGCGGGAGCGGCCCGG